>JAWPHD010019331.1:0-36171 GCA_037043455.1 Cyrtodaria siliqua
CGATGCACCTTACAATATGGTATGCATTTATTTATGAACAATACAAAACAGTAACAAAAGTATTAAATTTGAATTTACATAAGAGAGTTGTTACCTGGGAAATTTTCACTTTCTATCATTTCGTCAGGTCATGGGAAAGATTGAAAACAGACAGATTGCACCAAACCTCCAAGTTCATGAAATCTACTTTGTCTGGGAAAAAATGTCACCCGCTTACCATTTCAGATGACATATTTGTCTTTGCTGATGATCAGGAGATCTGTTTTCATCATAGGAGTAAGCAGACATCAGAACGAACATATCGCTATCAATCCTCACCAACATCAGAAACAATCGTGTTGCATTCTCCTAACACAGACATACTGATCCTGCTTTCAAAATTTGTTTCAGTAATACAGTAGTTTGGCATGTTTGGCACTGGGATGATTGAAAAGGATATGTTGAATGTGAAACAAATTGTAGAGGTTAAGGGGTCTGATATTTGCTTTTTACTACCCACACTACATTGCTTTACAAGCTGTGTTACAACCAGTGGCTTTGTAGTGAGGAGCAATGTTGTCCCATTCAAAATGATTAAACAGCACAGAGAGTTTGTGTCAATTTGCATTACTCGAACAGCAGCATGAATGTTCGGATGATCTTCAAAACAATTACGGAGATCATGGAGAGGATAGTTTGCTGCCTATATGGCAAACTTCTTTACACGGATGTCAAATAAGTTTTCGCGAAAATTCAAAGGCCACAACTAGAGCTTTATTCCGCCGTGTCAATTTTCTAAAATCATGCATTTGAACATTCACACTTTCAAGTGTTGTTGTGGCGCAATACTGACCAACACCTACCAGACGCAGCAACAAATGAGAGAAGACAAAGTTATTGAATTTGACTGGACTATTGGTGATATTGCATCACAATAATTGGTTGACATCATGTTCAAAGAGCCTGACACTGAAGAAGGAAGCAATAATGGGCAAGCCAACAAACTGATTGATATTGAGTTTGAAGAAAGTGATCACAATGTATAAACAATGTATAGAGGAATTATGAGCTCAAATGATGCAATATATTTCCATGAAAATGCATGCTATCTTATAGAGCTATACCTTTATATTTGTTAGTAACGTAAGTAAAGTTCAATTCATTTTGTGAATATGTTGAAATTGCTTAATTTGTTACATTTGATTAATATATGAATACGTTAACAGTTAAAATTTTGCATATAATTTGCTATATTTCTTTGAATTTGGTAAGTCGTGAAGAGTCGTGAAGAGTTATATACAAACTTCATTTCATTCAATAGAAAGAAATATAAAACGATCGGACAGGAAAAGAAGCATTCAAGGAGGACAGTCAACCACAAAACACAGAAACAAACACGCAAACAGACAAACAAGAAGGCAAAAGCAATAATAAATGCAAACGACATCACAAACACAAAAGAGTTGACAATAGGGCTACCGCCTTGGAACGGTCAGTGGCAAAGTAGGCCACTGGGGGTTCTACCTGGTTCTAGGATGCACCAAACATCACACTTACCCTACTGTCATCCCAATAAAACGGAACAGTGTAAATAAAGAAATCCCCGCTATGATCTAAACTCTAACCAACAAGGCAGCATCAATAGGCAATATAAGTAAAACACAAATATGCTCTTGTAAATATAATACAAAAAAAAAATAGCCTAGAAAGCCACAATGAAGGTACTCAATGACTTGGCAGAAGCCAGAGCAGTAAGAGAATAAACCATTAAGGGCAATGTTTGCCTAAGAATAAACAATATATAAAGGAAAATAAATATATATATCCATGTTTTTATTTGATACTTAGATGTGTTTTTTAAATTATATGACGCAATCGTAACTGGTAACGTACGTAACAATTAATACATGAGGTAACACATATCAGCTTGACATAATTTCATGCATGTGCAAACTTTGTTGTTACCATGATGATGTTTAGAGGAATGTTGTATTAACAACTTTATAAGCTAATTGGCTGAATTTTCTAGATTTCTAGAAACACACGGAAAATTTATATTTATTATTTTAAAAAAGACACAATGTAACGGACAGTACAAGAACCAAACATTGTTCACATCATGGATACGTATTTCTGTTATAACTAAGATGTTTAAAATAATTTTCGGATGTAAAATACTTTTCTTAATTTCTTAAACCAAACACCTTCATTCAACAAGGTAACGTAAATTACGGTAACGTAGGCTTAATAGTGCAAGTATCAAAGGTATAAACATTAAGTGAAATGGAAGTTTGTAGTTTAAGCATAAATAATGTTCAAAATTAGTTGTTACAATCAATTATGTCTAAAGGAATATTGCAATAAAACTTTAGTAGTGTACTGGATGATTTGTTCTAATTTATTTTAACATGCGGAAAATAGAAAATGATTTAAAAACACACGATGTAACGGACATTACAAGAACCAAACATTATTAACATCATGGGAACGTATGTCTGTGATATCTGTAAGGTTTGGAATAATTTTCGGATGTAACATCATTAATGTTCTTAATGTCTTACATTAATAATCTTAATAAAACAAGGTAACTTAAATTACAGTAACGTAGGTTTAGTAATGCATGTATCCAAGGTATAAAAAGTAAGTAAAACGAAATTTTGTATTATAATAGGCATGAATAATGAAGACAATTTAATATACAGACCCTTTCTTACATGTTTAGTCTTCAAAATGCAGTAAAATTAATTATTATTTTATAGGTAACGTATTCCCAGTAGCACGATAAATCCCCAGTCGCCAGACGACACACATGTTCCAAAATGCTTTACACATAATGGGCTTTCAGAAAAATAGGGTATACAAATTACTACCCACGCCATAACAGTATATATCATCCAATCCCGACCACCGCTGCCATCCTACCACACTTACCCCTACTTTTACACTTTCTCTAAACAAATGATTTCTGGGTAGATAACTTCATATCACTACGAATACAACTGATACTATACAATTAATATTCTCTATTAGGGCCTCAATTTAAAACATGAACACCAAGAGCTGTAGTTGCTAAAAACATGTTTAACTATTTATGTGGAGCAATTTCCCCGCTCTTATTTACATTGGAGAAATGTCTATGAATAAATCTACGAGAAAACATTTTGTGTGTGTGTTTTTTCACAGATGTAAGCTTCAGACGCTTGATAAATATAAAAATTAAGACCATTTATTTGTTTTGTCCCATACTGATATGATTTTGTGTTTTTCTGCATGAAAAAGCAACAACATCAAATCAATCAACCAATCGATGAATCAATCTACCAAACACAATCCACACACACAGCCAATAAATAATATCGGTAAACAACCTACCTCTATATATTCCTCTCCGCTCCGCTCTGCCACGTAAGAAAATATAGCTCACAACATGATCACATTCTATTAATAATTAGGCCAATCGTAATCAGTTTATTTTCAAATCCACTCCTTTGTTCCATATTTCGATCATTTTTAGTTTTCTGGGATCCCAGTTACATATTTGTTTTTGTTTTGGCTTTACTCAGACTCTATTCCACTTTCAATATTGGTCCAATGTAAAATGGGCCTGTCTCTCAAATGAGAAAGCTGGTATGCACTTATTGATATGGTATCATGTGGATAATGGACCCATTATAAATGCTACCATTTTCAGAAATTGACAATAAAAGCCAACACATATAGTTCGCTATCTTGCAAATGAGTAGATTATGTGTCTTTAAAAAAGTATCTAATACATCAGTTGGGTTCACACTCTAGTTTACTGGGATCCCAGAAAATGTATCTCTGTTTTAGGACAGTATCATATACTCAAAAAATAAGTTTAGCCCGACATTTTAGGAACATATATTAAACATAGTGACCTAGATTATCCCGAAGGCGGGCACCCCTTAACCTGCAGAGCCTTAACCTGCTCTGTAGGGGTTGATGACCTTCGAAATGTTACTTTTTGCAAATCTTAAGAAAAGATAAAAACCGGTAAAAATAAGCTGATTAAAGTTTATAAAGACGTGAGTATTAAATAATTAATGCCTGCCACCATTTGAAACAAGTCTCTGAATACTCGTCTATCAGTGTATGTATGTATTTACTCCCATACTACATACACCAAGAAATAGCATGCATTTTAATGTAATGTTAATTTTAATATTTCTATACCCGTAAAGAAAAGAAATCTCGCAGACTAAAATTGTATAATTTGGAAAGATCAAAGAATATATTAACTGCATACGTGTAGGTATGATAATTAGAGAAATGTGGCAGTCGGTATTTCCGATTAGACACTTGCTTCAACTTCTTTATTTCACTTAGGTTCACATATATGAACAGCATAAGCAACATGTTACAAAATACATTTACATATGAATGGCGACAAGTCATCACATTGGAAAAACAAAAACATGTATACATCAGAAAACGACTATATATATATATACAAACTATCTAGCAATGAAGTGGGTAGATGTCTATTCAATGTATAAGTATACTACTTACACATTGCAGTTATTAATAATAATAATAATAATAATAATAATAATAATAATAATAACGATAATACTAATACTAATATATTTGAAAACAATGGTATAGGTGGTGGCTGACATGATATGATATTCCTGTCTATATATACTAATCTAACATGTTAAAGTAACTACTCAATATATATGTATATGGTTCGAAATGCCATTAGTTTTTTACATAAATAAGTGGGTAGTAATTGTATATATTTACTTTGTTTAAATTCTGTTTTAAACAGTTAATATATGTTAGTATTTGACGTTCTTTCTATATCAGATAGCCAACTTTGGATAAAGGTATCTTTTAGTTGCTGATATGAAGCTTTAATTAGCCATTTAGAATTGGTAAAAGACTGGCTGTGGCTCATCATGCAACAGCTGATTGAATATTTACCGTGAGATTTGTAAAGAGTTTCTCACCAGGTGTTAAAAACAGAAGGTAATCGATTGGATGAGATCAATTTAAAAACTGACTTATATCGAGACGGACTTAGTTACGAAATGCAGTCGAATGTTTTCATTCTGATTGTTGGTTCTTAAAGTATTTAGGCACTCTTCTGTTTTTTGGCAAATACAACTAAAACAAATAATGTTCATTGACATAATGCTTATTCTTTCTGAATAATTCATTGGGAACAGTCTGGTAAAAAACAGTTTAAGCACGTATTTTTTAAGTACGAAGACATACTGTTAGAAGCTATTCTGTTTAATGAAAATCGGATACAAACCCCGTGAATAGCTATAATAAACGGGTACTAACCCCAGAAAAACAGGTACTAACCCCGATTGACAGTAATATATGTACTTCCAAAATAACGCCTCGATTTCAAACATTATGTTGATAATGGGGATAGACAGTTAAACGGCTGACTTAATATAGTCTGGTACCAACCCAGCGTCAAGCCATACATTATACAATCTTTAATATGATTAAGGGCTGATTAAAATATATCTTGGTACCAACCCAACGTCAAGCCGTCTATAAAATAAGTAAAATATAATCTGGTACCAACCCAGAAACCGATGTATAGAAACGGGGTTTAATTCCGTATATACGACACATTAAATATTTCTCTTGCTAATAATCTGCATAAGAAAGTGACATTATTAGAGTATACAGTCAGTAAAATGTTTTTGCGGCAGGATATTGTTTTCAAAAACCAAATAAATTCACAAAACAGGGGCACACGTAAAACACTGGGTGTGAGACATACACCCGTGAGGAATTCCCTAACTAGGCATAGGACCCTTTCGAGACATTTTGAAACGCCAACTTTGGTCGGACACCCGCAACCCCCATAACATTTTTAGGAAAATATATTAAACATATGAACATTGAAAGGGTTTCCGACAGGGCTACCGCCTTGGAACGGTCAGTGGCAAAATAGGCCGCTGGGGGTTCTACCTGGTTCTAGGATGCACCAAACATCACACTTACCCTACTGTCATCCCAATAAAACGGAACAGTGTAAATAAAGAAATCCCCGCCATGAACTATTCTCTAACCAACAAGGCAGCATTAATAGGCAATATAAGTAAAAGATTCTCGTGTATATATAAATACAAAAAAAAACAATAGCCTAGAAAGACACAAAGTCTCCGTTAAAGTTAAAAATAAACATATTGTTGCTTTAACACAAACCCTCAGGGACGTCAAGTTTTCCATACCAAATATTTTCTTAAACAATAATTAAACCGAAAGTAACATTTTCTTATGAAATAGAAGCCCATCATGGTGGTGTTTTTTACATGGATTTGTATTTTTCCCGATTGCCTGTTTTCCCTTTAACCAATATACATATCATCAATGTATATATATATATATATATGTTTTATATATATATATGAAACACAAATATATATAGACAGCTTGTTGTTATCCGATTCCTGGGATCCCCAAAATAAACAAATACAATTGGTTGCATCTGACAGATGTTGAATTTATTTTTAGATACACGTTATAGCTCTACACTTATTTATAAATGCTGTGATCCCGCTAGACCACTGTTATAAATAATGTACGGTGTGTATCCTAGGACGGTCGTCTTCGGTAACAGGATATAGAAATCTTTGTAACGTGCATGTAAAACCTTATATGTTATAAGTTAATTCGTCGTTTATGCTGATGCTGATGATCGCATTCTGAGGGTTGACGGTCTGATGATAGTAAACTGTTTCCGTCAGTTGTTGCCGATGTCTGTGTCTATAACACTCCGTCAGTTGTTGCCGTTGCCGATGTCTGTGTCTATAACACTCCGTCAGTTGTTGCCGATGTCTGTGTCTATAACACTCCGTCAGTTGTTGCCGATGTTTGTGTCTATAACACTCCGTCAAGGAAAGTACTAAGTTATAGACTATGACGTTCCTGAACGCATAATGAATATGTGCCTTCCTTTATCATTTATAAATATTTTGTTTTTTTTATGGAATTTAAAGGGTAAAGAAAGCAAACAGATTAGGTTTTGAAATGAGGCCACATGATTTGAAATTCTATCTTTGTATCCTTAAATATTTGTTTTCTCTTGGATTAAAAGTAAGTATAAAAGTTGAACGGGAAATGCAGCTTTTACAAAATAAAGTAAACATAAAAACACGCAAAACGACAAACATAAATCGCAATGTTTATAAGGGATAAAGGCATATGACGTCACAAACACAAAAATGGTTGCCAATAAGGCTACCGCCTTGGAACGGTCAGTGGCACAATAGGCCGCTGGGGTTCAACCAGGTTCTAGGGTGCATCAAACCTCACCAAACCTCACACTTACCCTATTGTCATCCTAATAAAACGGGACAATGTAAATAAAAAAAATTGTCTCTAAGTCAGGTCCTTGAGCTTTCAGAGGAGATAATAGAGGTGTGAGACCTTTAGGTAGACGTCATGATAGGGTTCACAGCCTGTCCGATCATCGCACAATTAAAGAGGAGAGCATAGTGGCAAACTGTAAATGGGTCCACCACCAAGCATGCAGTGCGTTGCAAAATGATAGGGTCATAACCTCTTTTGATAAACCTTTTAACAAGTTTGACAAAGATAGTATGAAAGTGGTCATGACAAGGATCTTACGAAGTTTGTAAATCACGTCAGCATAGAAGTCAGGTTGTTATAGTCCTTGTCCCAGAAAAGTTCTTAAGTTACTTTTATATTAGGAAAGATCAGGGTTACGATAATAAAATGTTGCAAAGGTTTTACGAAGTTTATGGTAACGGTAGCCCTGTAAAAAGATTACGAATATTAAAGTCCTCAACTCGAGTACAAGCTTTAGAAAAACGAATAAGTTGAGACACATAGACCCCGTAAGAAGTTGCTCGGGAAACTTTCTCATCTAAATGCGGATATTTAACAATATCAAAATTAAGATCATCTCTTTGCTAATTATTTCACCATTTGCAATAGAGATATGTAAATCGAGAAAAGAAGCGTTAGTATCATAAATATTAGCTTTGTTAAGCTGAAGTTCTTTAGGATAGATAGTATTAACCATAATATAAAAGAAAGAATTGTCAATGTTCAGTATATCATCCAATTACCTAGAGGTGCCATTAAAGGCTTCAATAACATTTGCCTGAGTATCTGGTGAAAGACTCAACATGAAATCTCTTTTATAGCAATGTAAAAACAAATCTGCGACAAGGGGCGTACAGTTCGTACCCATAGGGATACCAACGGTTCGTGATCCTAGATTGAAAGCTACTAGAACTTTGCCAGGTCATCACGAGCTTGACCTTTGACATACCGACCACAAAAACAGTAGAAACCATGTTTGTCCCACAGGCAGACTATTTGTGGAGTTTCAATACACAACACAAAGAGTGGTGAAGGCAGTGTTACCGACTTGGAACGGTCAATATGCAATATGGCCTACCGGTTAGCTTATATCGATTTTATGAATATACAACCGCGCTATTATCCTGTCTTCAGCTCCCAAATTGACATGACAGTGTATAAAAGTGCATTCCATCAAACTGAATAATAATGATGTCCACATCCAGAGAAATTAATAAACGATACACTTAAATCGTTTTGTAACGATATATAAAAATACATAAACATCTCAGGATATATCCTGAATTATACTGAGCAACCACAGTAGATGCAATCAAAACGAAAACCAATCTAGAGTAGGACAAACAAATCTGAGAGACGAAACATCATGTATCTACCTTTCCAGGGTTTCAGAAGGTACACTCATAGAGTCCCACGAGGTTGTCCGATCATCGTACAAGAGAAAAGTGAAACGTAGTGACCACCTGTAGAGGTGTCATTCACTAAGCATGAATTGTGCTGCAATACTAAAAGTTCGTATACTTTTCTGACGAATTTCAGCAACAACTTTCGTTCACAGCAATATAAAAACAACCTTATGTTATCTAAAACAAAATATAATGCTCTACGAACGCCAGGGCAAGTCCACAAGTTACATACCAGTATGGGCTTTGCTAAAGAAAGCCCTGATATTATTACAAGCAAGAAAAAAAGTTGCTTCTCTAGAACATGTATATATTCTGTATAAGCTGAATCTATTTCTCGTTGTGGTAGAGCAGTGTATAGTTTGGGAAAGTCGTAGGTGCTTAGGCTAGAGGCATGGAAATGCTTACACCATAATTTATCAAGATTTCCGGATTTTTAAATCGACCAAAACTTATTGATTTCTGAATTTTCAAAAAACCTTTCGCAGTACTTTATGGTATGTTCTTTAATCGCGGTAAGTCAGGAGGTCAACCGTTTTGAAACATTAGAAGTGGTATATGAATTTGAATTTGCGATAAAACGTGCTTTGTGTAGATATTTGCGATGTTTTAAATTTAAAATTCCGAACATAGAATGGAGCTTATTATGCTTATTATTTACAGAAACCTTCATAGTCCCCAAAAGGACACATGCTGGGAAACTATATACCCTCCTCCATCAATGGTGTATTTAGCTATACAAGACAGATAAAAATATCAGACAGGGAAAGCAGCATTCAAGGACGACAGTCAACCACAAAACACAAAAACAAACACGCAAACAGACAAACGAGAAGGCAAAAGTAATAAAAAATGCAAGCGACATCACAAACACAAAAGGGTTGACAATAGGGCTACCGCCTTGGAACGGTCAGTGGCAACAAAGGTCACTGGGGGGTTTAAACCGGTTCTAGGTTGCACCAAACCTCACACTTACCCTACTGTCAATCCATTAAAACAGGACAGTGTAAATAAAGAAATCCCCGCCATGATCTAATCTCTAGGCGCTCGCTGGCTATGCATTCAACGTATGGATATAATGCATATGGTATTGTTGATGGCTTTGTCAGCAAGAACTAGAACAATCTTAGCATGTACATTCCGGATTCTTTCTTAAGAGAAGAATTGTGAGATGACGGCAGTAGAAGCAGACAGGCATTTGACTCATAAAAGTGTATGTCGCTCAATAAATGAAATATATTTTTCATGGAGAAAGTAAGTGCATTTATCTGCACTTGCACGTTTACACCACTTAGTACTGAATTATATTAATGAATCCGCAATTTCATTGTGATAGGCATTAAACTCAGTAGCCTATTGATGGCGATACTTAGAATATTTTAACAATTAATTAACTGCCTTATCCTCTTATCCTCTATAATATCAAGATTGCCAGTGTATAAATTACCGGCAGTTTCATAGCAAAATTTATAATTCTGACATGCTCAGTCATTATATTTCTTGATTTCAAGATAAGAAATTATCCTATTGTATTTGAAAATAATGTTTCTCTTATTCTTGTAATAAATAATAAGAGTCTCAATATTTTGAAATATTTTGGATTCTGTCAATCACCAGTGTTTCATTAAAATCCCTGTCTAAAATAATGAAATCTTTGTTTATATATTTGATTTTGAGATAAGCATCGATAAAAGGTTAGTAGGGATATACAAGTTTGTTTAAACAAGAATAAAGCAGAATGACGACTTTGTTAAGAAGGACATGTCTATCATAAAAAGAAATATAAAAAGATCGGATAGGGAAAGTAGCATTCAAGGAGGACAGTCCACCACAAAACACAGAAACAAACACGCAAACAGACAAACAAGAAAGCAAAAGCAATAATAAATGCAAACGACATCACAAACACAAAATGGTTGACTATAGGGCTACCGCCTTGGAACGGTCAGTGGCAAAGTAGGCCACTGGGGGTTTAAACCGGTTCTAGAGTGCACCAAACCTCACACTTACCATACTCTCATCCCATTAAAACAGGACAGTGTAAATAAAGAAATCCCCGCCATGATCTAATCTCTAACCAACAAGGCAGCATCAATAGGCAATATAAGTAACTTTGAAAAATATTGTTAAATTCTAAGACAAAAACGAATTTCTTAAATTTACGTTTTCCTAAATGTATGTTTTATTCTACGACCATGCGAACATTATTTACCTTTTCGAATAAACAAAACGCCTACACATACATATCAAGGTTATTAGATCTAGAAATGATTCCCTCCTTAAAAGGTTTTCAATCTCAATCTTAGCATCGAAGTCCGCAAACTGTGCTCTTATCACACAAATTGTGACAATTATTGACGCGGCAATTCATGCTGGCAACCCGCAGCTCCGCAGAGTAGTATCTCCCTCTATTTGCGGTTGGACACAAACATCATTTCTCTGTTTGCTGGTGCCTATTCCATACATATCGATTAGAGATTGTCTGCAGGTCGGTATAGGCGATGCTAGCCTTCTTCTTATTGATTCTGATCATGAGTATGCTGCTTTGGGGTTGGTTATAGGAGTTTAGGGCGCAAGTGCACCAATAAAATAGTTTTCATTACGTGGTCCCGTATTAATTCCATTAAGCTATGGGAAGCTTATTTAAGCAGGGTTTTATAATGGATATTTAGACAATAAAACATGTTTAAAAACATTTTTTACTGAAAAAAATGCGATAACCTGTTTTAAATTACCTATTTAATGTTCTAATTTTACAATATGCAAACTTTTAAAGACCAAATTAAGGTTTTATTTCATGCCCAGCCAACCCCGTTTTAGCTTCTTGGAGAAGGGGTTGGATGGGATATGAACGTTAATACTCGGACCACGTAATGAAATATGATAAGACGAACGCAGTTGTAGAAATACGCCTATGTCATTAACTGTGTCATTAATTAGTGTAAATGCAATTAGTGTGTAGTAACTGTCTCCAAATCATATGATTAACTGAAATTAGCATGCTAAATGGATTTTTCCGAGTACATCCTACCAACAGTTATTTAGTCGTTATTTAGTCGAGAGCAAAATGTGTACTTCTATTAGTCTACGAAGAGACACGAACGTACGATTGTGTTAATATTTGTTCTGAATTAACTTGAAATATTATTTTAAAAAGGTAAATAACTTTATAATATAGTATAATTAAGAAGTTGAATGTTTATTGATAATATTTCTAATTTCTGATTTACAATACATGATAAGGGAGGTAGATGCATGAACTTTCGGCTCTCAAGGTTTTGGTCGAACTTCCCTTTGGCTACAACTACTGTTATATATCATAACATTGTATGAAAAGGGAAAATTGAAGAAAAATATATAGATGATCTGATTTCAACACTCATTGTTAGTCAGTATTGTACAATCTGATTTAATGGGATCTATACTCCTCAAAATAAGTTAAGGATCTGTTTAGATTTTGATCACTTTTTAAAGTGCTGCAATTAACAATTTACTGTCGTTTTGTAATTTTTAAGTTTAGTATTATTTTACAATTGTTACATTACACACATGTATTAACTTTGTATATGAATAAGCAATCCATAATATTGCCAGTGAATAGATTACCGGCAGGTTCATAGCAAAATTTATAATTCTGACATTCAAAATCAGTTAAAAATTAAGTTATTATAACTGTTCTATTTGTGGTCCTTAAATTATTTTGAGGTGTATATATGTATAGGATAGAGGCTATGAAGAGAAGTCTTCACCATTAAGAAACCGAAATCACCGTGAAGACCTCTTATTAGATAGAAGCATAGTGCTATCATGAGGTCAGTGTGTGCGCCATGCTGACTGGCTAATGATATTGGCGCGCACATGAGAAGTTGCAGTGCTTGGCGCACCAGTCATTCAGTTTATTTTTATTGATTGATCGAAAGAGAACGCAATTTTCCCACATCCACCCCTTATTGCCCGCCGCCGTACTTTATTTATCCCGGGTTTAGAAACGTGCTATGGAGAGGAAGGAATGAACAGTTTCTTTAGTTTTTCGAAACCTCGTTAGAGTGACTGTACGCTGTGCATGCCTCTCTTCCTGTTGGACATATAACCTTTCCTTGGTGCACCGTAAAACGAACCATGGAGGTTTAAACCACCAGCGGCATCTTTCGCCACTGACTGATCCAAGGCGATAGCCATATTTTCAACCGTGTTATGTTTGTGATGTCAGATAATGCGTTTTAATTCATCTTTGTAATTTTTGTGTTTTTGGTTGACTGTGGTCCTTAAATGCTACACTTACTGTTAGACTTCTGTATATATATACCCACATGATGTATTAACGGGACGTAACATTCTATTTATTTTCATCTGCCGGCATAAAAAACTTATATTACGAACACAAAGAGATGGTCATGTAAATATGAATGTAAAAACAGAAAGTCACCAAAACGTACACAATGACTTATCAGAAGATCAACAAAAGAATGCATCGTTAAAGGTACCACACGTTACGAATATCATTACATTGTCAGGCTTTAAGGGATTGGAGATGATCTGAAAGACTAATGGGTGTCAGTTCAAATACGAGTAAAACCATCATACTGTGGATCAATGAATATTCAATGAACATTTGCACTAAACACGGTCCCTTTACATAAATGATTTAATTACTTTTTAATGAATTAGTTTGGTCGGGAAAACTGGACGACTGTTATGTCGTCCTCTAATTTTGTGTCAAATAACTAACAAAGGATCGTATAGCATGTATAGTGAACATATGAATTATGTAAGTTTATTCATTCAGTCTCAACAGTTATCACAATTGTCAATGTCCAGTGGTGTCAGTGTAATTCAGTACTAAAGACAACACAAGTGACCATAGTTAATCAAAACAACAAAAGAGTCCTCACAACCAAATTCTCTAGACATTATCGAACTCCAAAACTTCGTACGGTTCCTCGTGCTCAGTGTGATATCTGTATTTATATCATTTCTTCAGACAACCTCTAGCGCCCTCTGAATACAAAGTAATGTTCAATCGGGTTGTCCATAAACGATGTCATATGCTTAACTTAGCTATAACATTCCAGTTCTGCGTAGTTGGGCCACTGCCAATTTATAAGGTTAATGGTTTTGCGTAGTTGGACCATTGCCAATTCATAAGGTTAATGGTTTTGCGTAGTTGGGCCACTGCCAATGTATAAAGTTAATGTTTTTGCATAGTTGGGATGATTTAATCATATGTACAACTGGTGGTAACAGTATGCACCCCGTATGAATTCCGTATGAATTAATATTCACGGGTTAACAACAAAAATACATCAAGTGGTCTTGTGTTGCAGTCAAACATTTTCATAAATAATAATTCAACGAACTTAATATGTGACTTTTTAATGCATGTGCACATTTCATATGAAACTAAATCACCGTATGAGGGTTTCCTCTTGTGTTTTTATTGGCATTAGTTCTTCTGGGTCAACTCCAGTTCCTTTAATGTAGACTTTAATATCATGATATTTTGAAATATATATACATGTATATCTCATTAAAGAAAGATAAAAATATCGGACAGGGAAAGCAGCATTCAGGGACGACAGTCAACCACAAAACACAAAAACAAACACAAAAACAGACAAACGAGAAGGCAAAAGTAATAAAAAATGCAAACGACATCACAAACTCAAAAGGGTTGACAATAGGGCTACCGCCTTGGAACGGTCAGTGGCAAAAACGGCCGCTGGGGGATTAAACCGGTTCTAGGGTGCACCAAACCTCACACTTACCCTACTGTCATCCCATTAAAACATGACAGTGTAAATAAAGAAATCCCCGCCATGATCTAATCTCTAACCAACAAAGCCCGGTGGAAATGATATGATAAATGCCAGTACGGATATAAATGGAAAATAGGAATGTGGAAAACAAACACAGCAATATTGATCACAAACACAGCAATATTGATTACAAACACAGCAATATTGATAACAAACACAGCAATATTGATTACATGCAGGGACATTTTAGGACCACCATAAGGTACAAACAACACGGTTGTGATAATACAAGTTGAACAGATGGTGTATTAGTCAGGTGTCATGTTTTATGGCTTGATTTACAAACGTCGTAAAATCCTTGGTCATGCTCACGTTCATACTATCTTTAATGGTTTATCAAAAGAGGTAATGACCCTATCATTTTGCAACGCACTGCATGTTGGTAGTGGACCCATTTAAAGTTCGCCACTATGCTTTCCTCTTTGATTGTGCGATGACCGGACAGATTGTGGACCCTATGATGACGTCTACTTAAAGCCCAAAAGGACGGTGACGTTTGGTGTTTATCTGCAGTCTTGTCTTGTCGTGCTCTCAGTGGTTTATTCTGTTGTTGCTCTGGCTTCTACCAAGTCACTGAGGACCTTCTGAGTGCTTTGTGGCTTTCTAGGCTATTGTTTTTTTGTATTTATATATACACGAGCATCTTTGTGTTTTTCTTATATTGCCTATTAATGCTGCCTTGTTGGTTAGAGAATAGTTATTGGCGGGGATTTCTTTATTTACACTGTCCCGTTTTATTGGGATGACAGTAGGGTAAGTGTGAGGTTTGGTGTACCCTAGAACCTGGTTTAAACCCCCTGCGGCCGTTTTTGCCACTGACCGTTCCAAGGCGGTAGCCCTATTGTCAATGTTTTTGATGTCTTATTTGGCCTTTTATTGCTTTTGTCGGTCAGGAAGATATTTTCAGACCATTTATTATGTGTTTTCTTTTTACATTCAGAGAGTCATTTTTCTCTTTTCTAGACGTCACTAACAACCAACATGCAAGGTAGCATTGGTTATCGGTCAGATAGCTACGACGCATATCAGAAGAATAACAAAAAAGAAGAAGAAACTGGTTCAAATCTCGACTACGTTAGCGGTAGAGGAACAAAATATAGACGTGTCCAAAATCAGGAGGCCGCGCGAAGCCAAAGTAAACGTGTGAGCGGAGTGGGTGCATACTTTACGTCTCCTGACAACAGTATTCTACCAGTAACCTCTAAGAATAATCAATCTCTTGTTCCTGCAGATGAAAGTGGCAAGGCAGTGGTTCCACCATCAGGATACGCCAGTCAAAGGGCAGTAGGTTTTGGGTTCTATACTTCTAAAGTTAAAACAACTCCACTAAAAGGTTCAGGATACGTGAGTTCCGATGAAGAAGATGTGATAGTAAAGCCAGACCCCAAACGACCAGAACTGTTAAGGAAAAGGACAAGACACCGTAAAGTCACTTACGAAACTGGTGAAGGGATAAACACGGAAACAACTGTGTTTGGAATCCAATATTAAAAACTCAAAGCAGAGCCGGTCAACCGAAATAAAATCACTGATGCCCATTACATAACTAAACTTTGATGCAATTGAAAAAGTATTAACAGCTACTCTGAATTGAGCCATGAATATGAGCCTTCTTTACACATTTCTGATATCATCGGTTGACAAGGTATAAAATGTAGACTAGTAAAGTGTGGAACATTTTGAATGTATGCATTATTATACCATGTAGACTAGTAAAGTGTGGAACATTGTAAATGTTTGCATTATTATAACATGTAGACTAGTAAAGTGTGGAACATTTTGAATGTATGCATTATTATAACATGTAGGCTAGTAAAGTGTGGAACATTTTGAATGTATGCATTATTATAACATGTAGACTAGTAAAGTGTGGAACATTTTGAATGTATGCATTATTATAACATGTAGACTAGTAAAGTGTGGAACATTTTGAATGTATGCATTATTATAACATGTAGACTAGTAAAGTGTGGAACATTTTGAATGTATGCATTATTATAACATGTAGACTAGTAAAGCGTGGAACATTTTGAATGTATGCATTTGTTATAGGTAAATTCAATGAAAAGTATGAGATAACATATTGTGAATGTGAGGTAACATGTAATGAATCTTAATTTAGCAATATTGTCTTACACTTATAATTTGGTAACATATGACATTATATAAATTGAAAATCACGTATTGAAAAATAGAATACCGTCCAGTCAAAATGATTGACAAGCTTAATGTATTTGATTATTAATACAGAGTTGCGTTCTCTTTTCCTTTAGTATATATAATTGTGTAGTAGTGAATACTGCTGGACTTCTGGAAATAAAAAAAATGGAATTATACTGTGTTGTATGTATATATGTAATTGTACATGTGACACTTTAGTGAACAATAAAGGTGTAAAATGTATTGCTTATTTATAAAAATGTAACAACAGTAGTAGTCAGTAATACTGACGTTTATTTTGTGTTTATTTTTTTCACATTTTCTGATCCAATGAATAAAGCATTCGTGGTTTCCTTTTTTGTGGCTTTCTAGGCTGTTGTTGTTGTTTTGTATTTTTATATACACGAGCATCTTTGTGTTTTACTTATATTGCCTGTTTATGCTGCCTTGCTGGTTAGAGACAAGTTCATGGCGGGGATTTCGTTATTTACACTGTCCCATTTTATTGGGATGACAGTATGATAAGTGTGAGGTTTGGTGCAACCTAGAACCTGGTTTAAACCCCAAGCGGCCTTTTTTGTCACTGACCGTTCCAAGGCGGTAGCCCTATTGTCAACCCTTTTGTGTTTGTGACGTCAAATACACTACTCATCTTTTATCATCGGTCACTTTTCAAATAATTATATATTTTTTCATAATTCATATTTTCAAATTACTCCTTTTCGGGCACGTGACGTTTCTTACATGACCTTTAAAGGGACACATGGCAATCTTGAGTTTTATTCAGACATTAAAATTTGCTCCTCGATTTACTTATCCTGCGTCATTTTGACTTTAAAACTGTTTGCATATAATTAAATAAAAAATTGAGATTTTCAATTTTCTTCACTATTTTCTTTTTAAATATCTTATTGGTGCAATATTATGAAAAGTTAGTAATATGTAAAAACAAGTTGCTTTGAACTATTCTAACAATTAATATTAATGATTGAACAAATGCAAGTTAAGGGAAAAACTAACGGGACGCCGTGAGTTTTTAAAAAATCAAGATTGCCGTGTGTCCCTTTAATGAATCCGCCAATTTCGATAATAATAAATAATTTCCAAGTAAGTAGGGTAATTAAGGTGAACCAATCTTACAGGAAAAACTACACGACTCGGCTAGTTGTGTTGAATAAATCATGCTTTAAGTCTTGTTTTGTGATATACACATTATTTAAATTATGTGAACACCTGTAAGCAATACAGTCCATCATTAAAATGAATCTTTCTGATTTATCAACAAGAAACAGACGAGCCGTCGAGCAATCCAGATTAACAGTAATCCACCGGAACGTAATGTGCGGCTTAATTTAATGTCAGCAGATTAAACCATGTACGTGAGTAAGTATATGTATTAAAGGGACACACGGCAATCTTGATTTTTTTTAAACTCACGGCGTCCCGCTTGTTTTTCTGGATAACTTACATTTATTCAATCATTAATATTAATTATAAGAATAGTAATAAGCACATTGTATGTGCATATTATTCAATTTTGATATTATTGCACCAATAATATATTAAAACTTAAAGTAAAACATGACGAAAAAGTGAATACTTAAATTTTTATTTATTTAAATGTAATCAGGTTAAAAGCAAACATGATCCTGGATATATAAGTCGAGACACCCATTTCAAACACTTCAAGATTGCCGTGTGTCCCTTTAAACTGGTATTACCGTAACGAACTGTTTTATATAGCAACATGCTTATTTATAGAAATGGATATGCATGTTCATAGTCTGGTTTCCCATTAAATGATCCGATATTCGGACAAACATAAATCAATCGATTAAACCAAAACATTATGTGACAGAGAAACACACGTGCTGTAAATAGTTTCAAATCAACATTATACAATATTGATCGATTCATTTTTCCGTGGGGAAAAAGATAAATGAGGCCTTTCCAAAGGTTTTGGTGATCTGGGCAACATGGATAAATAATTTTATAGATCTGGGGAACATTGGCAATAATTTAAGAATACCAGGGATCAAAGATCTACCTGTAGGGATCTAGGGAACGGTGTCCTTAAAGAAAAAAAAAGAAAAATATACCTAAGTTTTAACAGTCTCAATCAAACTGAGACTGCAATATTTCGTATGTGTCGTGCACGGCCGTTTCCAAAGGTCCATTATCATACTCTCTTTTTTTTAGGTATAATTGCTATAATTTACTTTGAAAACACAACATTGGACTGCTGATCACTACTGACTGCTTTGGACGGCACACCTTTTAGGACGTTTTATAGTAGCGCCTTAAATTGTAAATCTTGATCAACCGGACGCTCTAACTTAAGAGAATATCAACTTTCCTGTTCAACTGCAAGCGTTTGCACAACATTTGTATACATGTGTGTCCATTTTTAGCTCTACTGATCACAGATCAGCAGATGTTATGCCTTGTTGCGTCGTCCGTCTGTCTCTCCGACCTTTTTGTGGCGACTACTTCTCTAAATCTATTAAATGTTTTTTCATGAACTTTTAGAGGAATGTTGCCCATAAGATCCAGTTGATCCTAGCAAAAAATCAGGCTGATGTGAAAGCCAGGATGGCCGCCAAAGCTAAATATAGCTTTTTAAAAAAGATTTTCCTAGAAGATTGTAGCGAGTACTCCTCCGAAACTATCAGTGATTCTGATATGGGACCAGCATGATAGGCATGGCATAATGTTGGACATTGGCGAAAATCCTTTTGATTCGACGTCAAACATAGCCACCAGCGGCCATCTTTGTTTACATAAAGTTATATAGGAGAATATTATGGCGACTACTCCTCTGAAACTATTTGATGGAATTTTGTGAAACTGTATAGGTATGTTGCTCTTACTAAATGTCAAGTTTATTGAATATTTTATGATGGCCGTCACAGCTAAAACTAGATTTTAAAAATACAATTTTGCAGGGACTACTGCTTAAAGACCCAACATCCGATCAGACCTTCGGATGTAAATTAACTCTGCTGTGTGTGTGTATTATCAGTGAGTGGCAATACAGTGTTAGCTAAAAATAGATTGGGACTGCAGCAGACGACAGAAAACACATTGTTGACCTGTTGATTGTTAGTAATTCCCATGAGTTTTAAACAGATACGACATAATTTTCTCTTCCAAGTAATTAAATACATGTAGACTTGTATGTCTCATAAACATGTACACAATAACTGTATTTATGATATTCATTAGTTTTATTATTCTAAAACACATAATTCAGCCAAATTGATCTGTTTTTCTTTTGAGCACTTTTATTTTATTTTTTTCCTTGACAAATTGTCATCCATTAGTATATGTTTAATGAATGTGTAATCTGTATACAGCAACACTTATCCACAAATACCAGACATAATGAGTATATATATGTCAACATCTTTGATAAGGTTGCATTGTATGGAACATGTTCTACTGGCCCAATTAGCCTGTATAATAATTGGACAATTCCATTACAAGTAAGGTAGAGGATCCATTTCTGCATTTGTATTTTCCCATTTGTTTTATTCATTCTCATCAATCATTCTAAACACACATATGCGTAATCTAATTACTCGCAAGTCATCTCTAAATATGTTTATTTTATGTTATTTAAATGCTCAAAATGATAAAAGAAATAGTTGATCAACCTATATAAATTGAACTCCACCACACTGATCTTGGCGGCATTTTAATAAAATGCGGTGAGGTGATATGTTTTAGAAGTTGATGAAAACGTGTTATATTATTTATTTGGTGTGTGATGGAAACATCCAAAACATTATTAGTATTCGAAGAGCAAAAACTTACAGCTGAAGCTCTTTAATTTGAACCATTTCAATTGGAATTTTATTGAAATAAAAAAATCACCAGAAGAACAACAAAATAATGACAATGTGCAACATGAGCTACCAATTAATTCAATTGAAGAAGGCAGGAACATGATGCTCAAGTTTTATCAATTAACGATGTTACAGAAACAGATTTGATGACAAATGTAGATGTTTCTTTTGTACCATTGCTTTTGTTCTCCATGTAATCATTTGTGATTACACATGAACAATCATGGCTTGGAACTGGGTCAAGGCCACATGCCAAAAATAGAATTTAAAGAAGGGTGACAGATGAAATGCTCGGCGCAAAACTGAGTATCTTGTTAGAAAGGCTAGATTAATGAAAAGGGACCACGTAGATGAGAGTGTTGTTAGAATTCTAAGAGAAATAGTGACAGAATGTGTATTCAACTTAGTAAGGTCTCGCTATCCTAACCTACCAGGAGAGCCGTATACCGGTCTTTGTTGGTAATACAACACAATTGTGATATAATTTTAATATATGTACTGTTGCACAGATCATTCAAAAAAAGGATATGTGTATACATCAGTATTTGAGCAACAAAACACAAACAGTATAATACTAACATTTTAAACATGATGCAAACTTCGATTGGTGAAAACATTAATAAGAGTTTAAAAAATGGATATAAAATGCTGCAACACAAATTTACATGTATTTGGAGAATTTCACAAATTAAAAACATCCAAAGTAAGTGCTAGGCATGTTTATTATACACATTTTACTAACCTATACAGCAATAGCATACTACCATGTGTTTCTTGCTCATTTGTTTACAAACAATAGGTCACATGATCTCATGAATACTTAGCTCCTCCCATGAATTTGAAATTTGAAATTTTGGTTTAATGATTTTATTTAATTATGGAAATCAGAAAGAACCATATAACACTATTTTCATAATAATGAAAGAAAATCAATTAAACTTCAAGCATATATTTTTTGAAAGATAACTATAACTGTTTTTTATGATTTTTTGAAGAAAAAGGGTCCCTGACATGAAACATGTTCAAATATACAAGGGAAACCACCCCCAGCCATTACCTCCCTTATATACCCCAGTTGGGTCTTTAATAACCATAAGGGGTACTGATTTGGAAGTTTTACCAAATTGCTTGGCATGACATGAAGTTGGTACTGTTGCTCTTGATGTCTAGTTGTTCCTAAGTAAAAATCAGTTCGGCCATAATTTCAAGATGGCTGCCGTAGCTAAAAACGGATTTTAAACATATATATTTGAGGTGACTACTTCTCAAAAAACATAGGGGGTGTTGATTTGGAACCTTTACCAAATTGACTGACGTGACACATAGTTGGTCCGAAGCAAAATTCATGTTGATTCGATTGTTGCAGTGGCAACATGACCACCAGCTGAAATCTTTGTTTACACAGAGTGTTATAGGAAAAACTTGTGGTAACAACTCCTCTAAAACTACTTGATGGATTTTCACGAACATTATAGAATTGTTGCTCTTGATGTCTAGTTGGTCCTAAGTAAATGTACAGTTGGCCGACATTTTAAAATTCGATATTTTAAAATGGCCACAACAGCTAAAATTAGATTTTAAAAACACAATTTTGTATCGACGACTGCTTAACACCGATAAGGGGTATTGATTTGGAAGTTTTACCAAAATGATTGGCCTGACATGATGATTGGCCTGACATGAAGATGGTACTAAATAGAATTTGATTTCAAACATGGCCACCAGTGGACATCTTTGATTTCATAGCGTTACATAGGAAAACCTTGTGGCGACTACTGATGGATTTTCATGAAACTTTACACGAATATTGCTCTTGATGTCTAGTTAGTCCTAGGTAAAGATCAGGTCGGTCTGAACTTCAAACTCAAGATGACCACCACAGCTAAAAATAGATTTTAAAAGTAAAACTTTGTGGTGACCATGTGTTATTGGTTTGGTACATTTACCAAAATGACTGCTATTGCATGAAGTGGGTCCTAATAATTGCTTTTTGATTTTATGTTAAACATGGCCACTGCAGCCATCTTACAAAGAGTTACATAGGAAAAAAGTGTGTAATCTCCCCCAATCCCCCACTGCCCCCATCTCCCTACTGATTCCATTTTCTGATACTTTTTCGCTCGATTCACCGCAGTCCGCCGTTTCATTCCCACTCCAACAACCTCTTCTGCACTTATCAGTTACTTCTGATTTGATTGTTGGACCCTTCAATTTGAGATAATTTGGAAACACCGCACTTCCAACCCCTCGACATAATATCTTAGTCTGGTTATATTGTGTTTTGCGTGAATGAGGGAGAGAGGCAAGGTTCATTCTCAGTTGAGATACGGTGTACAGGCTGACGTGAAAAGAGTCAATGGTTTAGTTTCCCATCAGGGTCCTTTCAATCCTCTTCAGTTCATGGCAGATGAAACTGCTGAAAAGTACATTTCACCTGGAGATACTTTGTGTGTCATCTCTATGGAAATCATACATTGATGATGAGGATTAATACATTTCCAGACAGCCTTTGTCAAGACGTTGTACGCTATCATAAGCACAGAGGCAATTGATGAAAAGGGTAAGCTGAATTGCTTGCAAACAGAAGGTCAGAATATACCAGGAAAAGAAGAACGAAGATATTTGTATCATGATGATGTATCAAAGGTAAAAGCAGTACAGAGAAGAGTTTTAATGAGAGCTATTAAACGAACAATATGTTTAGGGAGCTGTGTTTAACACATTTGAGGATCTACGGAACAGTGTAAATACTTTTAGGGATTTAGGGAACTAGGGCAAAATACATTTGGAGAACTTTGGCAAATACTTTTGGGGATCTCGGGAACAATGGCCATTACTTAAAGGGATCTGGGAAACAAGGACCCCAACCCCTTGAAGGGCTCCATTATTTCTGAATTTTAATAAAACCAATACACTAATCTAAATAATAGCATGTAGAAAAACACGTACAAATAAAAAAATAGTTTTGTATATACAAAAGGTTTTAAGATTATATGTGTTTAAACCGGCCAACTAATATATGCAGTAAAATATTAATATAAAGCGAAGTCAGGTGACATGTACGAGGGGCATTCAATATATGCTGTCACTAATGCGCTTCCGTAGAAACTGCCTTACATTACCGCGCTGAAAACTCGTGCATTTGAAGGTGATTTCCCTAACTACGTTCATGCAAAATAGCGGTTTAATCCGATAACAATTGACGGAGATATTCATTGTTGAATTATGCGCACTCATGTATAGTGGCTATTTTTCAATGATATCATGAAAAGTGAAGAAAAAAATGGAAATTAGGGCTTACAGCCAGGGTTGCTTTAAAAGTATCTGCAAAAGAGATTTATGCTGAACTGTGCCGTGTACATGGCAGTTCTGCCGTGACATTGAGAACGGTTTTTCTTTGGGCTAAGACATTTAAAAGGGCTAAATTTAGCATTAAAGACCGTAACCGTCCTGGCAGGCCTGTTGTTGCAGCAACAAAGGAGAACATTGATGCTGTGAAGGCCATGGTAGACGAAGATGGGCGGTATACAGTTTCTAAGATAGCTAATAGTCTTGGCATCTCAGAAGGCACAACTCATCACATTTTGACCAACTGTTTGAAATTAAAGAAGCTTTGTGCTAGATGCTGTCAGCTGAACAAAAGGCCAAACGCTAAAAATGTGCTAAAATCTTCTTAAAAAATATGAAAATCGTCATCCTAGAAAATTTTCTGAGTTGCTCACTGGAGATGAAACGTGGGTGTATTATTTTGAGTCCCAGCGGAGGATTAACAATAAACAATGGTTGGGTAAAAATCAGGCAAGACCGGTTATTGCAAAACGAACAAAAAGCGCTAAAAAGGTTTTGTATGCAATTTTCTTTAATTCCAGTGGCCCTGTGGTACAAATTCCATGCAAACAGGGAAAAACCATCACGGCCAAATTTTACAAGGATAAAGTTCTCAAAGCAGTCAAAAATAATTACAAGAAAAAACGCCCAAGTAAAGTTTTGAATTGCATCCAGCTGATTCATGACAATGCCTCAGCTCACAAAGCTAAAATTGTGCAGTCTTTCTTGGAGCAAGAAAAAATGGTATAGCTTGAACACCCACCTTATTGTCCCGACTTTAGTCCCTGTGACTTTTTCCTATTCCATTTGCTGAAGAAAAACCTCTCTGGTAGACGCTATGCTTCCAGACGTGCCGTTGGTGCCGAAATATGTCAGTGTCTCAACAGTATACCAAGGGGAGACTACTTTGCTGCGTTTACGTCATGGATAGCGCGACTCCGGAGGTGTGTATCTGTTCAGGGGGAATACTTTGAAGGATTGTAATAAGAAGTATTTTTATATTTCCAGTATCTGTTAGTTCCGAATACCAGTGACAGAATATATTGAACCCCCCCCCCCCTCGCCCACCTCCCCCCCCCCACCCCCACCCCACCCTCGTAACCTGCCCTATCTGGGTCATCTATGTAGAAACAGTACACTACTAATCCAGGTTATGCATATAGTACAGTGGTTTGTACATGCAGATGTGGTTGGTATATACACAGATTATGATTGAATGGCAGTATTTGTATTGCCTTTTTCTTGTCAGAATATATTTAAGAATGTATACGAGTAGTCCATTAATCATGCTTAAAAGTGGTCAATGTCGGACTGATTAATCTTAAAAAATACATAGGTTGCTATATGTATCTAATTTATGCATGTGCTTAATCATGCAAGACAATGTTTCTTTATAAAAAAATGAAAATTTAGTCATCATCCTTTAACATATAACCTGATGACCCAGTGAACTAACTATTATCGGTGTAGAACTGTTGAATGAAAATCCAACATTTTCTATAAATAGCTTTAAATAGCTCTCTGGGGTTCCCTTCTCTCTGGGGTTCCCTTTTCGTGCTTGGGATCCCGTTTGTTTATCAGTATTTCCACGAACAGAAACGAACAGCAACCACAGGGGTCCGGCTCATGTGCTTTGTCGCTAAATACCAGTTGAAATCAAACAAAAGTGTCCTACATGAGTTGGGAAGACATCTAAATCCAGCACCCATATCATAGAATAGAACTTCATACAAGGGTAATCACTTGGCATACAGGTCATTCTCACTAAGCTCAGTCTATGCTGAATATTGTTTTAATTAAAAGAGCAAATCATTTAACTCTACATGCCTCCTATAACCAAGTGTTCAAGGTGTCCAACATTGGTATATATTTTAATATCGCTCAATACAGTAATGAGAAATCGTCCTCGAAACGTTGAAAAACTGGTCCAAATTTTTAGTCGGAAGACCCCGTGCCTAACACAGTCACTCTGTAAACAACAACTCTAACGGCAGTTGCGTCTGAAACTAGACCACGGATCATTTAGTCGTCACCGCAGATAATGAATGCTAATTGTTTTCTTACCAGTTAATTCAATGGAAGCTACATTTTCTCTTTTGTTTACAACCGTCAAATTTTGTTTCAATCGGCAGCCATATTGATCTGGTACCCTTCCCCTACTGCGCTCGCTATTATCTCTTCGAGCGCAGGGGGTTATGGGTACCCAGGCAGATGTTATTGAAGCCTTTAATGACACCTCTCGGTATCTGGATGACATATTGAACATTGACAACCCTTTCTTTCCAGCTATGGTTAATAATATTTATCCTAAAGAACTTCAGCTTAACAAGGCTAATATTTCTGATAATGGTGCTTCTTTTCTTGATTTAGATCTCTCTATTGAAAATGGTGAAATTATTAGCAAAATCTATGACAAGAGTGATGATTTTAATTTTGACATTGTTCATTATCCCCACTTAGATGGGGATGTTCCCCGAGCAACTTCTTATGGGGTCTATGTGTCTCAACTTATTCTTTTTTCAAGAGCTTGTACTCGAGTTGAGGACTTTAATATTCGTAATCATTGTATAACTAAAAAGCTACTTCATCAGGGTTACCGTTACCATAAACTTCGTAAAACCTTTCCAAAAAATTATTATCGTTACCCTGATCTTCTTTCCAAATATAAAAGCAATTTAAGGACTCTTCTACGACAAGGACTATCACAACCTGACTTATTTTTTTTGTATTATATTTACACGAGCATATTTGTGTTTTACTTATATTGCCTATTGATGCTGCCTTGTTCGTTAGAGATTACATCATAGCGGGGATTTCTTTATTTACACTGTCCTGTTTTAATGCGATGAAGTAGGGTAAGTGTGATGTTTGGTGCACCCTAGAACCGGTTTAAATCCCCAGTGGCCTACTTTGCCACTGACCGTTCCAAGGCGGTAGCCCGATTGTCAACCCTTTTGTGTTTGTGATGTCGTTTGCATTTATTATTACTTTTGCCTTCTTGTTTGTCTGTTTGCGTGTTTGTTTCTGTGTTTTGTGGTTGACTGTTAAAAGTTTTATCAAAAGAGGTTATGACCCTATCATTTTGCAACGTACTGCATACTTGGTGGTGGCCCCTTTTACAGTTCGCCACTACGCTTTCCTCTTTAATTGTACGATGACCGGACAGGCTGAGGACCCTATGATGACGCCTACCTAAAGCCCATTAGAACGGTGGCGTTTGATGTTTGTCCGCGGTCTCGTCTTGTCGTGCCCTCAATGGTTTATTCTCTTGTTGCTCTGGATTTTGCCAAGTCATCGAGTACCTTCATTGTGGATTTGTTTGTATTTATATATGCACGAGCATCTAGGTGTTTTACTTATATTGCCTTTTAACGCTGCCTTGTTGGTTAGAGAGTATTTCATGTCGGGGATTTCTTTATTTACACTATCCCGTTTAATTGGGATGACAATAGTGTAAGTGTGAGGTTTGGTGCACCCTAGAACCTGGTTTAAACCCCCAGTGGCCTTTTTGGTCACTGACCGTTCCAAGGCGGAAGCCCTATTGTCAACCCTTTTGTGTTTGTGATGTCGTTTTTATTTTTTATTACTTTTTCCTTCTCGTTTGTCTGTTTGCGTGTTTGTTCTTGTGTTTTGTAGTTGACTGTCGTCATTGAATGCTACTTTCCCTGTCCGATTTGTATATCTTTCCTTTTTATTATAATAGCGACAAAAGAGAAATTTAGCAAAAGCATATGAAAACAAAAGTGAATTAACGCTCAGGCTAACGAATACTCAACTAACTAGGGATTTTCCTTTGCTGCTGACAGCTACTCAGATTAAAAACATTAACAAGGCTATGGAAAATTGACATTACATAGACATAAATATATCAAAATCGCAAATGAGATCTCAGTCTAAAAACGGAGGCTTTTTGGGAGCATTAGTCGGTTTGTTGACTAAAACAATATTACCAACAGTTGCTAGATTAGCTCCGAACGTATTAGCACCACTAGCAACAGGAGCACTTGGTGGTTTGGCAAGTACTAGAATCGGCAAACTATTCGGAAATAAAAAACAAGCACTACTTGAATCAAGTGCGGTAACACCGTCACAAAGGAAAAAGATAATAAAGTCAAAAGGTTGCTGCCCTATTAAACTGACAAGGCATCAACAAGAAGACGGGGGATTTCTTGGACTGCTTGCTTCACTAGGAATTCCTGTAATTTGATCTCCTATTAGTGGTTTGACGGGAAAAGCTTTGCAAGTAGGTAGAAAGAGACAAGGATTGAGAGTAGGCAAAGGTCTACAAGTAGACTTACAAATTAGATCATATAGAAGTATCCCATTCGTAAAAAAAATAATTAAAAACGAGCCTATCTCTTACTTAGATATGCAGTCTTTTGGCTTTTGTATTTTTTATCTTTTGTCTGTTACTTGTGATATGCAGGCTTCATAACTGCTGCTTCCAACTAAATTCCATTTTGTTTATTTCGCTCTTCGGGGCATAGTATTTTGTTAGATACTGGGACCATACGCCGCTGGACATGGGGGAGCCACCGCCATATGCATGCCATCTTCGGGATGGTTAAAATGATGTACTATTGATTTTATGAATATTGAGTTCTGCTCAACCCGGGGCTAGTGGGCGTGAGCGGTAGCTAGCATATTTCACTACCTTTCATGAACAGTCTCAATCAAAACTGAGACTGCAATATGTTGTATGTGTCGTGTTCGGCCGTTTCCAAAGGTCCATTATCATACTCTTTTTAGGCATAATAAAGTGGGTTAGGCAGTTAGGTATACAGAAATTCCGGGAAATTTAGCAAGAACAAATTACCGAAAAAAACACACAAAATAAACAAGAATCTGGTATTATTAATCTTGATGATTATACTGGACCTGGTACACACTGGACTTGTTACTGCAATGAGTATTATTTTGATCCGTTTGGCTTAAGTCCACCAAAAGAAGTTTTAACGTACATACCCAACATAAAATACAACACAATTCATTATCAAGATAAAACAAGTGTCTTATGTGGATATTTCTGTTTATTTTTCATTAACAATTTGCAAGAAGGAAACAGTGTGTACGATAAACTATTAAAACCTTAAAAACCTATGGAAAATGAAAACATTATAAAATCATATTTTGTGAACAGAGTTTAGGCTAAACAAAGTTTAGTCTAATCATATTATATATCAGTTACTGTGTTAAAGAAAAGATGATGATTGAAAATGTCAATCCTCAGTATATTCTAGCAAGAAATGGTAAAATAATGTAAAAAGCAACTTGCGCATCTTGTGGTAGTACTAAAACACAATTTATTAAAAGCACACAAGGTGGAAGTATTGATATTCATAAAGCTTTGCTCCCTCTGTTACCTAAAAAGGGGTTAACAATTCCTGGTTATAAAAATTGCGGTCCTGGTAATCCACTTGATAGTGGAGAACCATCAAATGAATTAGATGATATTTGCAAAGAGCATGAGTATTGTTATGAAGAAAGTCCTAGTAATAAATCAATGTGCGATAAAAACATGCTGGCCGGTTTAAAAACGAGCAAATCCAAATCACTTGGAGAAAAAATCGCTAAGAATTTGATAGTCAAGCCCGTAATTAGTGCAAAATATAAACTAGGACTTGGAGCATCAAAACACAAGAAAAGGCGTTGAGATGGACTGATAAGGTAGCCGATGAACTTCCTAAACCTATACGAAGAAAGTGCACTCGACGCCGTGTGATTGTTAATGAAATTGATAAAATATGGTCGGCTGATTTGGTTGATATGCAATCGTTTTCAAAATATAATAAAGGTGTAAAATACCTGCTCACTATTATTGATGTATTTAGTAAATTTGCTTGAGTTATTCCAGTTCCGATTATAAGTATAGGGAGACAATGTAAATTGCTCTGGCTGGGTTGGGCAGGGTGTGGAGTTTTATAACAAGACATTTAAGCAATTTCTTGATGATAATAATATTAAAATGTATCACACGTTTAATTTCGGAAAAGCCGTAATAATTGAACGATTTAATAGAACATTAAAAGAGAGGATGTGGAAATATTTTACAGCAAACAAAACAAATACATATTTAGATGTGCTACAGGCGATGGCTGATAAGTACAATAACACAAAACATCGGAATATTAAAATGACACCGACTGAAGTAAGTAATAAGGATAATACAGGAAAAGAAAAGTATATTTCAAATTGTATGGAAAGATGAAAATTAATAAAGCTTTGCCAAAGTTCAAAATAGAAGACAAGGTTAGAATCAGTAATATAAAGAACATTTGAAAAGGGGTATACGCCATACTGTACGGAAGAAATATTTGTTAATGATGAAATTCAATATTCAAATCCTTTGACGTACAAAATAAAAGATTTGAACAACCAAAACATTGATGGAAGCTTCTATGAATTGGAAATGTTAAAAGCTGATCAAGAAATATTCAGAATTGAAAAGGTAATACGACGTGATTATAAAAACAAACAAGCACTAGTTAAATGGAAAGGTTATTGTGAGGATTTTAATAGTTGGGTACCGTTTAAGGATATTCAAGACATAAAAGTGCGTTAAAGAAATGAAAATGTAATATATTACTATTAATGGAACAAAAATGTGTAGAAAAGGTATGCAAAACACTTGAAGAGTTACAAAATAAATATCGAAAACTATTTCTATTAGGTAAGCTAGATACTAAGAAAAGTCAAATTAATAAACAAAAGCGATTACTATCGGAAATCGATTACTATCTTAAAAAACTTGATGAAAACAGGGAAAAACTGCTCGATTTGAAATGCGAAATATGCGCTTGCAGGAAAATAAAATATTCTATGATGGAGCGTGCTATGTATAGTGATGACGAAGATGATTGCCCTGTACCTTCCGACTTTGTTTGATTGTATTAAAACAATTTTTACCGCTTATTTTGAAATCTGGTTGACCACTTGGCCGGAAGCGTCCACCTGTTTGGATTTAAACTAGATTTGAAATTAGTTAGAATAAAGTAAGACGCCATATTATCTGTTATCCTGTGAGTAGTATAGAAACTGGAGGTATTGGGGGGATTTTTTCCGAGGGGTGTTTGCAAAAAGAGTTTTAAATTTATTGGCTGGGCTTGGTAACACAGCATCACCTCGGCTTGTAACAGATTGTTGTTTTCGATCAGTTTTCCGGCGATTTTAGCTTGTTATTCATACTGTAACACGCAAATCTACCATCTCGTCATGTAGGTGACCCCGAGGAGAAAACTGTTCCAATACCCTCAGTTTCTATACTACTTATGCTTACACTTTGTGAGCAACCATCACTGAAAACAGCTGTACCCTTGACCTGTTTAGTAAACAAACAAGAACTTTCTTACATGTCTTGTGACCCCACCTTTTCTGGTGATTTTTTCAAGTGGAAAATCAGTTTTCTCTATGAAAATTACACTGCTGCATACCTTTAAAAGAAAACTAGCTGACATGTATTACAGCATATGTTACGTCAATCAACTGAATATATGTACACGTAAAGGAAACTCAAGCTACTAAAAGTAAGATTTTGTACATTTTTCATATGAAATAAATATGCCCCGATAAACATATCTCAGTTAGCTTGAATCCGTTTAAATAGAAAACAAGCAAGTACTTATTACAACATATGTACGATACATCACTCAATTGAATATATGAATTGGTCAGGGCGTAGCTGACCTGAAATGCATATATAGGCCCGACAAACTAGAGGATGTATGCTCACCTGTCGTTGTATTTGAAGAAATATTGTTTGACAAATTTGAGAATTAACAAAGTTGAATTATCTGCACATTAAATAAAATAAGAAACAAATGTTAACCCTTAACACCCTCCCCATCTGGCTTCAGTTTAAACTTTTATTGCATTTTTGGACTTTTCATTTTTTTTCATTTTTCAGATTAACTTATAGATCCGGTCCTGTATGGCCTAATAGTAGCTACGCCGATTTTGGTAAAGGAAAATCAAGCTACTGAACGGGTTTGTCTTACGAGCTTGGTTTTCCTAATGTAACGTGTCGGCGTATATACCCGGTATATTTAGTGACTTTATTGGGTTTTCTCTATTGAACGCCTTGCGGGCTGATTAAGAGATTTGTTTTGCATAAAGCTATTATAGGACAACCGATCATAATTTCTTTCCTGTTATATATTTCTTTCCATACATGTGTTTATAATTCACGTTTGTGTTATTATTGTTGTTGTTGTTGTTGCTGTTTTTGCTGATGTTGGTAGTAGTTTTATTATAATTATAATTATAAGTAGTAGTAGAAGCAGCAGCAGCAGCAGCAGCAGCAGCAGCAGCAGTAGTAGTGAAGTAAGTGGTAATACTAGCACACGTATAAAAATATAAATCTTGTAGTAGCATTGGCTGTAGCAGTATTAATACAGTTCTCGTTCTCGGTTATGGTAGATATTAATTAAGTAATATTAACATGTGATGGTCAGATAAAGATATTGGTTTCCACATTTGTTGGAAACAAAGGTTTCCACATTTGTTGGAAACAAATAGCGTTAAAAAATACTAAAAATGTTCCTGCTCCAGGTGAGGCTCGAACTCACAGCCTCCGCATTGCCTCAGCCCTTGTAATCAAGGGGAAGATACTGTCTATAAGTACGGCGCGCTAACCAATTGCGCCACTGGAGCCGGTACATTGAGAACACCCAAAACCGCAACTAAACAACGAGAACCGCCAAAACATTTTAACAATGTAGTATAAATGTTAGTTTGTATTTATAAATACAACGTTAATATATATGTCATAATTGTTGCTATAGTAACAAATGTGTGGTGACATAAAACACTCAAAACATACAGAACACATGTCAGAACACAGACATATTAAATAATTTGTTATTAGGTCTGTGGTCAGAACGACCCTAAACCACATGCAAACGCATAACAAACACGAACTGTATATATCCTTGCGGGAATATAGCATGTGTATCATAAGGAACATCTAGTATCAAATAAGCCTCGTTCTCGAATTGGTCATGACAGATATTAATGTAATAACATTTCCGATTTGAACTTGACTTTGGTGATCTTCAATATTAAATTTTGTCAATTGTAAGGCCCAAAGATCACGTATGTCGTGTTTCAAGTTGCTATCATCAAATATGAAAAGAAAACCGCACACTGCGACCTTCTTTTGACCTATTTTCTAATTAAGGTCGCTTACTGGTCCAGTTTAATATGCGGGTTGTTGATTAAGTTTTAACTTTCATTTTTAAAAAATATGGAATTGGTAATATATTTCCCTACTTACTTTTGAGGTCATTAACCGAACCTCATTTCAAAATAAACGTCAAGCACCTTGAACATGTTAAAAGGTATGACCATGTTTGCGCTTTGACCTGGTCGTTTGCTGACCATTGAACTAGTTTTAAAAGATAAAATAACCAATTTGCCATATGTTGCAATCAAACAATCAAATAGTCACACTTTGACCTGCCTGCTAGTCTTAATAGTACTTGCATTATCGGGCCTCACAGCATCCGCATAGCATTGACCACTTGCAGGCAATATCGCTCGACCCTTGCAGGGAAAGCAAGTTGGTTTGTTCTGTCTATTAGCACGGAGCTCGCTAACCCTTGCAGGAAAGCAAGTGGGAGGTGTACTGTCTGTAAGCACGGGCGCGCTAACCCCTGTGCAGGAAAGCAAGTTGGATGTACAGTCCTGTAAGCACGGGCGCGCCTTACCCTTGCAGGAAAGACAAGTGGGATTTTACTGTCCGTAAGTACGGCGCGCTAACCCTTGCTAGGAAAGCAAGTGGGATTTAACTGTCTGTTAAGCACGGCGCGCTAACCAATTGCAGGAAAGCAATGTGGGATTTACTGTCTGTAAGCACGGCGCGCTAACTACGCCACATGGAGCAAGTAATTTGAGCTTCATCTGAAGATATAAAACGCGAAAGGTAACGTCGTGCAGTGTCAGGGCAGATTCCCCAGATTTCTTGATGTATCTTTCACTGACTTTCTACTATATATCAACAACCTACTCAGTAAACATCACTTCCCAGTTTTAATTATTTGCAGATGAGCTATATATTCTTTGTGTTAATTGTTAACACGAGCACAGATAATAAGAGACTGTGCCCCCGTGTTTTCAATAAAGCTTCTGAAGATATTTCTCAACTTCAACTTTGATTTATTCTGATCTTAAGTCAACATTTCGTATTCATATAAGCATCTTAGTTGATCTCTTATGCTAATAAATATCTTAAGATTTTCTTATTTTTTTAGTAGGTTGTTTTTTTTTTGTGTCCATGCTGATCTGGAATGTCCTCCATCTTTATTTAGAATCCGGAACAGCTCTTTAGCTTAGAATTTCCACACAACTATGCAGTATACATATTGGAGTGAAGAATCCTTAGAGTTGCTTCTTGTTATGTTTATTGTGTTTCCCGCTCTTTTGATAATACATACATTTTTAAAGCAATACATATCAACCAACTTGTTTACTTGATTACATTAAAGCTGACTGTGTTTGTTGTCTTTTTTCTTAAGGGGAGGGCAGTCTCGAATTATTTTAGGTTTCAATACAAATACGATTAAAAACCGTCATAATTTGCTTTCAGTTTCGTGTTCAATGTGCATAATATTAAGCACTAAATAGGCCCCATGAACTACACAATTAAATATTGTTAATGTCAAAGCAGTGGTCTGTGAATGACTGAACGACTCCGGTCAGTATTGGTGTAAATCATTATTGTTAATTTCAATAATTATGATGCTTTAAGGTCTCCTATATGATGATTGCGTTGTGTTGTGTGCGACTTACACTATATTTGAATTATGATGTACAACTGTTTTGCAATAAAAGGCCAATTTAAATTAATATTTTATGATTTTAGCAACAACAACTCCAGCCGAGCCATCGTCATTTCCAGACTAAACGTTTTTCATAAACAATAGTCAACATGCTGCCTAATGTAATTCATGTGCTGTACACTCTTCATATGAAATTGATGCACACTATGAGGGTTTTCTTGGACACCAATCACTCCCTCTTAGATCGCCTTCAGCCCTTTTAAACATAAACTTCCTTTTCTTAAATTATCTAAATATAGCATTGATTACACGTAATGAAATTGTTTCAAGAATATTAAAATATAAATTATTCCATTTCACCATGGTTTATCGTGAAAGAGTTTTACATTTCGACGAGCCGCAAGACAATATTAACGAGATTAAGAATGTTGATAAATGATTATAATATAATTCTCATTTCACATTGTGCACAGTTCGACCAGAGCAAAACACTATTTATTGCTAATCGTTGCTTTTTTTCTCTGGAGCCAAGATGGTGGGCAATTGTTCAATATAAGTATTGCAGAGACATATTAATAACATGTATTTTAAGCTACTGAAAATCAATTATACAATTATTATTTCTCTATACATTTCTATGTTTAAAGGGACACGTGGTAATCTTTTTTATGCTCGCGGTGTCCTGTTAGTTTGTTTGACATAACTTGTAGATTAGTTTGCAAATCAGTAATATTAAATTATTATAATAGCTTAAAAGAAAAAAAATGTTTTTACACGTAACTAACTGATGACTTTATTTCACTAATAATAATATTGTTAATGTTAAACATTTAACAGAACAACGAAGGGGAAAATGAAAAACTCAAAATGGTATTTGATTATATGCACGACAAGTTTTAATGTCAGAAGAATATTAGAATATATAAATCGAGATGCTAACTTTAACTGTTTGATACAAACTTCAAGATTGTGTCCCTTTAAAAGGGCTGGGCTTATATATATAGATCAGGGTTTTTTTTTGGCTGTTTTTTATAGCCGAAATTCGGTCATATTCCCAATGCCGAGAACATATCTTTTTTCCCAATTAAGAGAAAAAAAATTCCCAATTAAAAAAAAAAAATGGGGTTCAAAAGCTTAAATAAATGCTTCTGTTTAACTTGGTGTACAAAAAACCAGTATTTAAAGATATAATTATGAAAGGAATGGCTTTACTTATATTTTTCCGAATTTTATTAAAAATCACGCTAAAATTCCCAATTTCTATGAAAGATCGCGCAAAAATTCCCAATTCCATGGGTACTGGTCATGTTCCCAAAATCATGGGGAAAAAAAACTTGTATAGTATATCTATTTATTTTTTTGGACGGTGGTATTACCGATCTTGAAAGCAGTGTATATGCAATAAAAAACATCTTTAAATACTGTTCAAGGCTTGTTCTCCTAAATATTAAAAATAGAAGATTTAGTTTATTCATCTTTGCCCTCTCTTTCATTTAGATGTCATCTAGTGATTTCGATTTTT
>JAWPHD010019332.1:0-36163 GCA_037043455.1 Cyrtodaria siliqua
ACGCATATATATTCCGTTCTTACACATATTTATTCCGTTCTTACGCTTATATATTCAGTTCTTAGGCATATATATTCCGTTCTTATGCATATATATTCAGTTCTTACACATATATATTCCGTTCTTACACATATATATTCAGTCCTTACACATATATATTCAGTTCTTACACATATATATTCAGTTCTTACACATACGTATTCAGTTCTTACGCATATATATTCAGTTCTTACACATATATACTCAGTTCTTACGCATATATATTCCGTTCATACACATATATATTCAGTTCTTACGCATATATATTCAGCTTTTACACATATATATTCAGTTCTTACACATACATATTCCGTTCTTACGCATATATATTCCGTTCTTACGCATATATATTCCGTTCTTACGCACATATATTCCGTTCTTACGCATTAATATTCAGTTCTTACACATATATATTCAGTTCTTACACATATATATTCAGTTCTTACACATATATATATTCAGTTCTTACACATATATATTCAGTTCTTACGCATATATATTCAGCTCTTACACATATATATTCAGTTCTTACACATATATATTCAGTTCTTACACATATATATTCAGTTCTTACGCTATATATTCAGTTCTTGGCATATATATTCCGTTCTTATGCATATATATTCAGTTCTTACACATATATATTCCGTTCTTACACATATATATTCAGTCCTTACACATATATATTCAGTTCTTACACATATATATTCAGTTCTTACACATACATATTCAGTTCTTACGCATATATATTCAGTTCTTACACATATATACTCAGTTCTTACGCATATATATTCCGTTCATACACATATATATTCAGTTCTTACGCATATATATTCCGTTCTTACGCATATTTATTCCGTTCTTACGCTTATATATTCAGTTCTTAGGCATATATATTCCGTTCTTATGCATATATATTCAGTTCTTACACATATATATTCCGTTCTTACACATATATATTCAGTCCTTACACATATATATTCAGTTCTTACACATATATATTCAGTTCTTACACATACGTATTCAGTTCTTACGCATATATATTCAGTTCTTACACATATATACTCAGTTCTTACGCATATATATTCCGTTCATACACATATATATTCAGTTCTTACGCATATATATTCAGCTTTTACACATATATATTCAGTTCTTACACATACATTTTCCGTTCTTACGCATATATATTCCGTTCTTACGCATATATATTCCGTTCTTACGCACATACATTCCGTTCTTACGCATTAATATTCAGTTCTTACACATATATATTCAGTTCTTACACATATATATTCAGTTCTTACACATATATATTCAGTTCTAACACATATATATTCAGTTCTTACGCATATATATTCAGCTCTTACACATATATATTCAGTTCTTACACATATATATTCAGTTCTTACACATATATATTCAGTTCTTACGCTATATATTCAGTTCTTAGGCATATATATTCCGTTCTTATGCATATATATTCAGTTCTTAACATATATATTCCGTTCTTACACATATATATTCAGTCCTTACACATATATATTCAGTTCTTACACATATATATTCAGTTCTTACACATACATATTCAGTTCTTACGCATATATTTTAGTTCTTACACATATATACTCAGTTCTTACGCATATATATTCCGTTCATACACATATATATTCAGTTCTTACGCATATATATTCAGCTCTTACACATAAATATTCAGTTCTTACACATACATATTCCGTTCTTACGCATATATATTCCGTTCTTACGCATATATATTCCGTTTACGCACATATATTCCGTTCTTACGCATATATATTCAGTTCTTACACATATATATTTCAGTTCTTACACATATATATTCAGTTCTTACACATATATATTCAGTTCTTACGCATATATATTCCGTTCTTACGCATATATATTCCGTTCTTATGCATATATATTCAGTTCTTAGGCATATATATTCCGTTCTTATGCATATATATTCAGTTCTTACACATATATATTCAGTTCTTACACATATATATTCAGTTCTTACACATATATATTCAGTTCTTACACATATATATTCAGTTCTTACACATATATATTCAGTTCTTACGCATATATATTCAGTTCTTACACATATATACTCAGTTCTTACGCATATATATTCCGTTCATACACATATATATTCAGTTCTTACGCATATATATTCCGTTCCTATGCATATATATTCCGTTCTTACGCATATATATTCCGTTCTTACGCATATATATTCCGTTCTTACGCATATATATTCAGTTCTTACACATATATATTCAGTTCTTACACATATATATTCAGTTCTTACACATATATATTCAGTTCTTTCAAGTATATATTCAGTTCTTACACATATATATTCCGTTCTTACGCATATATATTCAGTTCTTACACATATATATTCATTTCTTACACATATATATTCTGTTCTTACGCATATATATTCAGCTTTTACACATATATATTCAGTTCTTACACATACATATTCCGTTCTTACGCATATATATTCCGTTCTTACGCATATATATTCCGTTCTTGCGCACATATATTCCGTTCTTACGCATTAATATTCAGTTCTTACACATATATATTCAGTTCTTACACATTTATATTCAGTTCTAACACATATATATTCAGTTCTTACGCATATATATTCAGCTCTTACACATATATATTCAGTTCTTACACATATATATTCAGTTCTTACACATATATATTCAGTTCTTACGCTATATATTCAGTTCTTAGGCATATATATTCCGTTCTTATGCATATATATTCAGTTCTTACACATATATATTCCGTTCTTACACATATATATTCAGTCCTTACACATATATATTCAGTTCTTACACATATATATTCAGTTCTTACACATACATATTCAGTTCTTACGCATATATATTCAGTTCTTACACATATATACTCAGTTCTTACGCATATATATTCCGTTCATACACATATATATTCAGTTCTTACGCATATATATTCAGCTCTTACACATAAATATTCAGTTCTTACACATACATATTCTTTTTTTTACGCATATATATTCCGTTCTTACGCATATATATTCCGTTCTTACGCACATATATTCCGTTCTTACGCATATATATTCAGTTCTTACACATATATATTCAGTTCTTACACATATATATTCAGTTCTTACACATATATATTCAGTTCTTACGCATATATATTCCGTTCTTACGCATATATATTCCGTTCTTACGCATATATATTCAGTTCTTAGGCATATATATTCCGTTCTTATGCATATATATTCAGTTCTTACACATATATATTCAGTTCTTACACATATATATTCAGTTCTTACACATATATATTCAGTTCTTACACATATATATTCAGTTCTTACACATATATATTCAGTTCTTACACATATATATTCAGTTCTTACGCTATATATTCAGTTCTTAGGCATATATATTCCGTTCTTATGCATATATATTCAGTTCTTACACATATATATTCCGTTCTTACACATATATATTGAGTCCTTACACATATATATTCAGTTCTTACACATATATATTCAGTTCTTACACATACATATTCAGTTCTTACGCATATATATTCAGTTCTTACACATATATACTCAGTTCTTACGCATATATATTCCGTTCATACACATATATATTCAGTTCTTACGCATATATATTCAGCTCTTACACATATATATTCAGTTCTTTCAAGTATATATTCAGTTCTTACACATATATATTCCGTTCTTACGCATATATATTCAGTTCTTACACATATATATTCATTTCTTACACATATATATTCTGTTCTTACACATATATATTCAGTTCTTACACATATATATTCAGTTCTTACGCATATATATTCAGTTCTTACACATATATACTCAGTTCTTACGCATATATATTCCGTTCATACACATATATATTCAGTTCTTACGCATATATATTCAGCTCTTACACATATATATTCAGTTCTTACGCATATATATTCAGTTCTTACACATATATACTCAGTTCTTACGCATATATATTCCGTTCTTACACATATATATTCAGTTCCTACGCATATATATTCAGCTCTTACACATATATATTCAGTTCTTACACAAATATATTCAGTTCTTACACATATATATTCAGTTCTTACGCATATATATTCAGTTCTTACACATATATATTCAGTTCTTACACATATATATTCAGTTATTACACATAAATATTCAGTTCTTTCACATATATATTCAGTTCTTACACATATATATTCCGTTCTTACGCATATATATTCAATTCTTTCACATATATATTCAGTTCTTACACATATATATTCAGTTCTTACACATATATATTCAGTTCTACACATATATATTCAGTTCTTACGCATATATATTCCGTTCTTACGCATATATATTCCGTTCTTACGCATATATATTCAGTTCTTAGGCATATATATTCCGTTCTTACGCATATATATTCAGTTCTTACACATATATATTCCGTCCTTACACATATATATTCAGTTCTTACACATATATATTCAGTTCTTACACATATATATTCAGTTCTTACAAATATATATTCCGTTCTTACGCATATATATTCAGTTCTTACGCATATATATTCAGTTCTTTTACATAGATATTCAGTTCTTACGCATATATATTCAGTTCTTACACATATATACTCAGTTCTTACGCATATATATTCCGTTCTTACACATATACATTCAGTTCTTACGCATATATATTCAGCTCTTACACATATATATTCAGTTCTTACACATATATATTCAGTTCTTACACATATATATTCAGTTCTTACACATATATATTCCGCCGTTCTTACGCATATATATTCAGTTCTTACACATATATATTCAGTTCTTACACATATATATGCAGTTCTTACACATACATATTCCATTCTTACGCATATATATTCCGTTCTTACACACATATATTCAGTTCTTACATATATATATTCCGTTCTTACACATATATATTCCGTTCTTAAGCATATATATTCCGTTCTTATGCATATATATTCCGTTCTTACGCATATATATTCGTTCTTACGCATATATATTCAGTTCTTACACATATATATTCAGTTCTTACACATATATATTCAGTTCTTACGCATATATATTCCGTTCTTACACATATTTATTCCGTTCTTACGCTTATATATTCAGTTCTTAGGCATATATATTCCGTTCTTATGCATATATATTCAGTTCTTACACAATATATATTCCGTTCTTACACATATATATTCAGTCCTTACACATATATATTCAGTTCTTACACATATATATTCAGTTCTTCACATACGTATTCAGTTCTTACGCATATATATTCAGTTCTTACACATATATACTCAGTTCTTACGCATATATATTCCGTTCATACACATATATATTCAGTTCTTACGCATATATATTCAGCTTCTACACATATATATTCAGTTCTTACACTACATATTCCGTTCTTACGCACATATATTCCGTTCTTACGCATTAATATTCAGTTCTTACACATATATATTCAGTTCTTACACATATATATTCAGTTCTTACACATATATATTCAGTTCTAACACATATATATTCAGTTCTTACGCATATATATTCAGCTCTTACACATATATATTCAGTTCTTACACATATATATTCAGTTCTTACACATATATATTCAGTTCTTACGCTATATATTCAGTTCTTAGGCATATATATTCCGTTCTTATGCATATATATTCAGTTCTTACACATATATATTCCGTTCTTACACATATATATTCAGTCCTTACACATATATATTCAGTTCTTACACATATATATTCAGTTCTGACACATACATATTCAGTTCTTACGCATATATATTCAGTTCTTACACATATATACTCAGTTCTTACGCATATATATTCGTTCATACACATATATATTCAGTTCTTACGCATATATATTCCGTTCTTACGCATATTTATTCCGTTCTTACGCTTATATATTCAGTTCTTAGGCATATATATTCCGTTCTTATGCATATATATTCAGTTCTTACACATATATATTCCGTTCTTACACATATATATTCAGTCCTTACACATATATATTCAGTTCTTACACATATATATTCAGTTCTTACACATACGTATTCAGTTCTTACGCATATATATTCAGTTCTTACACATATATACTCAGTTCTTACGCATATATATTCCGTTCATACACATATATATTCAGTTCTTACGCATATATATTCAGCTTTTACACATATATATTCAGTTCTACACATACATATTCCGTTCTTACGCATATATATTCCGTTCTTACGCATATATATTCCGTTCTTACGCACATATATTCCGTTCTTACGCATTAATATTCAGTTCTTACACATATATATTCAGTTCTTACACATATATATTCAGTTCTTACACATATATATTCAGTTCTAACACATATATATTCAGTTCTTACGCATATATATTCAGCTCTCTTTACACATATATATTCAGTTCTTACACATATATATTCAGTTCTTACACATACATATTCAGTTCTTACGCATATATATTCAGTTCTTACACATATATACTCAGTTCTTACGCATATATATTCCGTTCATACACATATATATTCAGTTCTTACGCATATATATTCAGCTCTTACACATAAATATTCAGTTCTTACACATACATATTCCGTTCTTACGCATATATATTCCGTTCTTACGCATATATATTCCGTTCTACGCACATATATTCCGTTCTTACGCATATATATTCAGTTCTTACACATATATATTCAGTTCTTACACATATATATTCAGTTCTTACACATATAATATTCAGTTCTTACGCATATATATTCCGTTCTTACGCATATATATTCGTTCTTATGCATATATATTCAGTTCTTAGGCATATATATTCCGTTCTTATGCATATATATTCAGTTCTTACACATATATATTCAGTTCTTACACATATATATTCAGTTCTTACACATATATATTTCAGTTCTTACACATATATATTCAGTTCTTACACATATATATTCAGTTCTTACGCATATATATTCAGTTCTTACACATATATACTCAGTTCTTACGCATATATATTCCGTTCATACACATATATATTCAGTTCTTACGCATATATATTCCGTTCCTATGCATATATATTACGTTCTTACGCATATATATTCCGTTCTTACGCATATATATTCCGTTCTTACGCTATATATTCAGTTCTTACACATATATATTCAGTTCTTACACATATATATTCAGTTCTTACACATATATATTCAGTTCTTTCAAGTATATATTCAGTTCTTACACATATATATTCCGTTCTTACGCATATATATTCAGTTCTTACACATATATATTCATTTCTTACACATATATATTCTGTTCTTACGCATATATATTCAGCTTTTACACATATATATTCAGTTCTTACACATACATATTCCGTTCTTACGCATATATATTCCGTTCTTAAGCATATATATTCCGTTCTTGCGCACATATATTCCGTTCTTACGCATTAATATTCAGTTCTTACACATATATATTCAGTTTCTTACACATATATATTCAGTTCTTACACATATATATTCAGTTCTAAACACATATATATTCAGTTCTTACGCATATATATTCAGCTCTTAACATATATATTCAGTTCTACACATATATATTCAGTTCTTACACATATATATTCAGTTCTTACGCTATATATTCAGTTCTTAGGCATATATATTCGTTCTTATGCATATATATTCAGTTCTTACACATATATATTCGTTCTTACACATATATATTCAGTCCTTACACATATATATTCAGTTCTTACACATATATATTCAGTTCTTACACATACATATTCAGTTCTTACGCATATATATTCAGTTCTTACACATATATACTCAGTTCTTACGCATAATATATCCGTTCATACACTATATATTCAGTTCTTACGCATATATATTCAGCTCTTACACATAAATATTCAGTTCTTACACATACATATTCCGTTCTTACGCATATATATTCCGTTCTTACGCATATATATTCCGTTCTTACGCACATATATTCCGTTCTTACGCATATATATTCAGTTCTTACACATATATATTCAGTTCTTACACATATATATTCAGTTCTTACACATATATATTCAGTTCTTACGCATATATATTCCGTTCTTAACGCATATATATTCCGTTCTTACGCATATATATTCAGTTCTTAGGCATATATATTCCGTTCTTATGCATATATATTCAGTTCTTACACATATATATTCAGTTCTTACACATATATATTCAGTTCTTACACATTATATTCAGTTCTTACACATATATATTCAGTTCTTACACATATATATTCAGTTCTTACACATATATATTCAGTTCTTACGCTATATATTCAGTTCTTAGGCATATATATTCCGTTCTTATGCATATATATTCAGTTCTTACACATATATATTCCGTTCTTACACATATATATTCAGTCCTTACACATATATATTCAGTTCTTACACATATATATTCAGTTCTTACACATACATATTCAGTTCTTACGCATATATATTCAGTTCTTACACATATATACTCAGTTCTTACGCATATATATTCCGTTCATACACATATATATTCAGTTCTTACGCATATATATTCAGCTCTTACACATATATATTCAGTTCTTTCAAGTATATATTCAGTTCTTACACATATATATTCCGTTCTTACGCATATATATTCAGTTCTTACACATATATATTCATTTCTTACACATATATATTCTGTTCTTACGCATATATATTCAGCTCTTACACATATATATTCAGTTCTTACACATATATATTCAGTTCTTACACATATATATTCAGTTCTTACGCATATATATTCAGCTCTTACACATATATATTCAGTTCATATATTCAGTTCTTACACATATATATTCGTTCTTACGCATATATATTCAGTTCTTACGCATATATATTCAGTTCTTACACATATATATTCAGTTCTTACACATATATATTCAGTTCTTACACATATATATTCAGTTCTTACACATATATATTCAGTTCTTACGCATATATATTACGTTCTTACGCATATATATTCCGTTCTTACACATATATATTCAGTTCTTAAACATATATATTCAGTTCTTACACATATATATTCAGTTCTTACAATATTATATTTCGTTCTTACGCATATATATTCAGTTCTTACGCATATATTCAGTTCTTACGCATATATATTCAGTTCTTACACATATATATTCCGTCCTTACACATATATATTCAGTTCTTACACATATATGTTCAGTTCTTACACATATATATTCAGTTCTTACAAATATATAATCCGTTCCTACCTATATATATTCAGTTTTTTACGATTATATTCAGTTCGTACGCATATATATTCAGTTCTTACGCATATATATTAAGTTCTTACACATATATATTCCGCTCTTACGCATATATATTCAGTTCTTACAGATATATATTCAGTTCTTACACATATATATTCAGTTCTTACACATATACATTCAGTTCTTACACATATATATTCCGTTCTTACGCATATATATTCCGTTCTTACGCATATATATTCCGTTCTTACACATATATATTCAGTTCTTACGCATATATATTCGTTCTTACACATATATATTCAGTTCTTAAACATATATATTCAGTTCTTACACATATATTTAGTTCTTACAAATATATATTCCGTTCTTACGCATATATATTCAGTTCTTACGCACATATTCAGTTCTTACGCATATATATTCAGTTCTTACACATAGATATTCAGTTCTTACGCATATATATTCAGTTCTTACACATATACATTCAGTTCTTACGCATATATATTCAGCTCTTACACATATATATTCAGTTCTTAGCACATATATATTCAGTTCTTACACATATATATTCAGTTCTTACACATATATATTCCGTTCTAACGCATATATATTCAGTTCTTACACATATATATTCAGTTCTTACACTATATATTCAGTTCTTACACATATATATGCAATTCTTACACATACATATTCCATTCTTACGCATATATATTCCCGTTCTTACACACATATATTTAGTTCTTACATATATATATTCCGTTCTTACACATATATATTCCGTTCTTACGCATATATATTCCGTTCTTAGCTTATATATTCCAGTTCTTAGGCATATATATTCCGTTCTTATGCATATATATTCAGTTCTTACACATATATATTCAGTTCTTACACATATATATTCAGTTCTTACACATATATATTCCAGTTCTTACACATATTATATTCCGTTCTTACGCATATATATTCCGTTCTTACGCATATATATTCCGTTCTTACATATTCAGTTCTTAAACATATATATTCAGTTCCTACGCATATATATTCCGTTCTTACGCATATATATTCCGTTCTTAGCTTATATATTCAGTTCTTAGGCATATATATTCAGTTCTTATGCATATATATTCAGTTCTTACACTTATATATTCAGTTCTTACACATATATATTCAGTTCTTACAAATATATATTACGTTCTTACGCATATATATTCAGTTCTTACGCATATATTTAGTTCTTACGCATATATATTCAGTTCTTACACATATATATGCAGTTCTTACACATACATATTCCATTCTTACGCATATATATTCCGTTCTTACACATATATATTCAGTTCTTACACATATATATTCCGTTCTTACACATATATATTCCGTTCTTACGCATATATATTCCGTTCTTATGCATATATATTCCGTTCTTACGCATATATATTCCGTTCTTACGCATATATATTCAGTTCTTAGGCATATATATTCCGTTCTTATGCATATATATTCAGTTCTTACACATATATATTCTGTTCTTACACATATATATTCAGTTCTTACACATATATATTCAGTTCTTACACATATATATTCAGTTCTTACACATATATATTCAGTTCTTACGCATATATATTCAGTTCTTACGCATATATATTCCGTTCTTACGCATATATATTTCGTTCTTACGCATATATATTCCGTTTTTACACATATATATTCAGTTCTTAGGCATATGTATTCCGTTCTTATGCATATATATTCAGTTCTTACACATATATATTCCGTTCTTACGCATATATATTCAATTCTTTTACATATATATATTCAGTTCTTACACATATATATTCAGTTCTTACACATATATATTCAGTTCTTACACATATATATTCCATTCTTACGCATATATATTCCGTTCTTACACATATATATTCAGTTCTTACACATATATATTCCGTTCTTACACATATATATTCCGTTCTTACGCATATATATTCCGTTCCTATGCATATATATTCCGTTCTTACGCATATATATTCCGTTCTTACGCATATATATTCCGTTCTTACGCATATATATTCAGTTCTTACACATATATATTCAGTTCTTACACATATATATTCAGTTCTTACACATATATATTCAGTTCTTACGCATATATATTCCGTTCTTACGCATATATATTCCGTTCTTAGCTTATATATTCAGTTCTTAGGCAAATATATTCCGTTCTTATGCATATATATTCAGTTCTTACACTTATATATTCAGTTCTTACACATATATATTCAGTTCTTAAAAATATATATTCCGTTCTTACGCATATATATTCAGTTATTACGCATATATTCAGTTCTTACGCATATATATTCAGTTCTTACACATATATATTCCGTTCTTACGCATATATATTCAGTTCTTACACTTATATATTCAGTTCTTACACATATATATTCTGTTCTTACAAATATATATTCCGTTCTTACGCATATATATTCAGTTCTTACGCATATATTCAGTTCTTACGCATATATATTCAGTTCTTACACATATATATTCCGTTCTTACGCATATATATTCAGTTCTTACACATATATACTCAGTTTTTACGCATATATATTCCGTTCTTACACATATACATTCAGTTCTTACGCATATATATTTAGCTCTTACACATATATATTCAGTTCTTACACATATATATTCAGTTCTTACACATATATATTCAGTTCTTAAACATATATATTCCGTTCTTACGCATATATATTCAGTTCTTATACATATATATTCAGTTCTTACACATATATATTCAGTTCTTACACATATATATGCAGTTCTTACACATACATATTCCATTCTTACGCATATATATACCATTCTTACACATATATATTCAGTTCTTACACATATATATTCCGTTCTTACACATATATATTCCGTTCTTACGCATATATATTCCGTTCTTATGCATATATATTCCGTTCTTACGCATATATATTCCGTTCTTACGCATATATATTCAGTTCTTAGGCATATATATTCCGTTCTTATGCATATATATTCAGTTCTTACACATATATATTCCGTTCTTACACATATATATTCAGTTCTTACACATATATATTCAGTTCTTACACATATATATTCAGTTCTTACACATATATATTCAGTTCTTACGCATATATATTCAGTTCTTACGCATATATATTCCGTTCTTACGCATATATATTCCGTTCTTACGCATATATATTCCGTTTTTACACATATATATTCAGTTCTTAGGTATATATATTCCGTTCTTATGCATATATATTCAGTTCTTACACATATATATTCCGTTCTTACGCATATATATTCAATTCTTTCACATATATATATTCAGTTCTTACACATATATATTCAGTTCTTACACATATATATTCAGTTCTTACACATATATATTCAGTTTTTACGCATATATATTCCGTTCTTATGCATATATATTCCGTTCTTACGCATATATATTCCGTTTTTACACATATATATTCAGTTCTTACACATATATATTCAGTTCTTACACATATGTATTCAGTTCTTACACATATATATTCAGTTCTTACGCATATATATTCAGTTCTTACACATATATACTCAGTTCTTACGCATATATATTCCGTTCATACACATATATATTCAGTTCTTACGCATATATATTCAGCTCTTACACATATATATTCAGTTCTTACACATATATATTCAGTTCTTACACATATATATTCAGTTCTTACACATATATATTCCTTTCTTACGCATATATATTCAGTTCTTACACATATATATTCATTTCTTACACATATATATTCAGTTCTTACGCATATATATTCAGTTCTTACGCATATATATTCAGTTCTTACACATATATATTCAGTTCTTACACATACATATTCCGTTCTTACGCATATATATTCAGTTCTTACACCTATATATTCAGTTCTTACACATATATATTCAGTTATTACACATATATATTCAGTTCTTACACATATATATTCCGTTCTTACACATATATATTCAGTTCTTACACATATATATTTAGTTCTTACGCATATATATTCAGTTCTTACACATATATATTCAGTTCTTACAAATATATATTCCGTTCCTACGCATATATATTCAGTTCTTACGCCTATATTCAGTTCTTACGCATATATATTCAGTTCTTACACATATATATTCAGTTCTTACGCATATATATTCAGTTCTTACACATATATACTCAGTTCTTACGCATATATATTCCGTTCTTACACATATATATTCAGTTCTTACACATATATATTCCGTTCTTACGCATATATATTCAGTTCTTACACTTATATATTCAGTTCTTACACATATATATTCCGTTCTTACGCATATATATTCCGTTCTTACACATATATATTCAGTTCTTAAACATATATATTCAGTTCTTACACATATATATTCCGTTCTTACGCATATATATTCAGTTCTTACGCATATATTCAGTTCTTACGCATATATATTCAGTTCTTACACATATATATTCCGTTCTTACACATATATACTCAGTTTTTACGCATATATATTCCGTTCTTACACATATACATTCAGCTCTTACACATATATATTCAGTTCTTACACATATATATTCAGTTCTTACACATATATATTCAGTTCTTAAACATATATATTCCGTTCTTACGCATATATATTCAGCTCTTACACATATATATTCAGTTCTTACACATATATATTCAGTTCTTACACATATATATGCAGTTCTTACACATACATATTCCATTCTTACGCATATATATTCCGTTCTTACACATATATATTCAGTTCTTACACATATATATTCCGTTCTTACACATATATATTCCGTTCTTACGCATATATATTCCGTTCTTATGCATATATATTCCGTTCTTACGCATATATATTCCGTTCTTACGCATATATATTCAGTTCTTAGGCATATATATTCCGTTCTTATTCATATATATTCAGTTCTTACACATATATATTCCGTTCTTACACATATATATTCAGTTCTTACACATATATATTCAGTTCTTACACATATATATTCAGTTCTTACACATATATATTCAGTTCTTACGCATATATATTCCGTTCTTACACATATATACTCAGTTCTTACGCATATATATTCCGTTCATACACATATATATTTAGTTCTTACGCATATATATTCAGCTCTTACACATATATATTCAGTTCTTACGCATATATATTCAGTTCTTACACATATATACTCAGTTCTTACGCATATATATTCCGTTCTTACACATATATATTCAGTTCCTACGCATATATATTCAGCTCTTACACATATATATTCAGTTCTTACACAAATATATTCAGTTCTTACACATATATATTCAGTTCTTACGCATATATATTCAGTTCTTACACATATATATTCAGTTCTTACACATATCTATTCAGTTATTACACATATATATTCAGTTCTTTCACATATATATTCAGTTCTTACACATATATATTCCGTTCTTACGCATATATATTCAATTCTTTCACATATATATTCAGTTCTTACACATATATATTCAGTTCTTACACATATATATTCAGTTCTTACACATATATATTCAGTTCTTACGCATATATATTCCGTTCTTAGGCATATATATTCCGTTCTTACGCATATATATTCAGTTCTTACACATATATATTCCGTCCTTACACATATATATTCAGTTCTTACACATATATATTCAGTTCTTACACATATATATTCAGTTCTTACAAATATATATTCCGTTCTTACGCATATATATTCAGTTCTTACGCATATATATTCAGTTCTTACACATAGATATTCAGTTCTTACGCATATATATTCAGTTCTTACACATATATACTCAGTTCTTACGCATATATATTACGTTCTTACACATATACATTCAGTTCTTACGCATATATATTCAGTTCTTACACATATATATTCAGTTCTAACACATATATATTCAGTTCTTACACATATATATTCCGTTCTTACGCATATATATTCAGTTCTTACACATATATATTCAGTTTTTACACATATATATGCAGTTCTTACACATACATATTCCATTCTTACGCATATATATTCCATTCTTACACACATATATTCAGTTCTTACACATATATATTCCGTTCTTACACATATATATTCCGTTCTTAAGCATATATATTCCGTTCTTATGCATATATATTACGTTCTTACGCATATATATTCCGTTCTTACGCATATATATTCAGTTCTTACGCATATATATTCAGTTCATACACATATATATTCTGTTCTTACGCATATATATTCCGTTCTTACGCATATATATTCAGTTCTTTCGCTTATATATTCAGTTCTTAGGCATATATATTCCGTTCTTATGCATATATATTCAGTTCTTACACATATATATTCCGTTCTTACACATATATATTCAGTCCTCACACATATATATTCAGTTCTTACACATATATATTCAGTTCTTACACATACATATTCAGTTCTTACGCATATATATTCCGTTCTTACGCATATATATTCAGTTCTTACACATATATATTCAGTTCTTACACATATATATTCTGTTCTTACGCATATATATTCCGTTCTTACGCATATATATTCCGTTCTTTCGCTTATATATTCAGTTCTTAGGCATTTATATTCCGTTCTTATGCATATATATTCAGTTCTTACACATATATATTCCGTTCTTACACATATATATTCAGTCCTTACACATATATATTCAGTTCTTACACATATATATTCAGTTCTTACACATACATATTCAGTTCTTACGCATATATATTCAGTTCTTACACATATATACTCAGTTCTTACGCATATATATTCCGTTCATACACATATATATTCAGTTCTTACGCATATATATTCAGCTCTTACACATATATATTCAGTTCTTACACATACATATTCCGTTCTTACGCATATATATTCCGTTCTTACGCATATATATTCCGTTCTTACGCACATATATTCCGTTCTTACGCATATATATTCAGTTCTTACACATATATATTCCGTCCTTACACATATATATTCAGTTCTTACACATATATGTTCAGTTCTTACACATATATATTCAGTTCTTACACATATATATTCAGTTCTTACAAATATATATTCCGTTCCTACCTATATATATTCAGTTTTTACGCATATATTCAGTTCGTACGCATATATATTCAGTTCTTACGCATATATATTCAGTTCTTACACATATATATTCCGTTCTTACGCATATATATTCAGTTCTTACACATATATATTCAGTTCTTACACATATGTATTCAGTTCTTACACATATATATTCCGTTCTTACGCATATAAATTCCGTTCTTAGGCATATATATTCCGTTCTTACGCATATATATTCAGTTCTTACACATATATATTCCGTCCTTACACATGTATATTCAGTTCTTACACATATATATTCAGTTCTTACACATATATATTCAGTTCTTACAAATATATATTCCGTTCTTACGCATATATATTCAGTTCTTACGCATATATATTCAGTTCTTACACATAGATATTCAGTTCTTACGCATATATATTCAGTTCTTACACATATATACTCAGTTCTTACGCATATATATTCCGTTCTTACACATATACATTCAGTTCTTACGCATATATATTCAGCTCTTACACATATATATTCAGTTCCTACACATATATATTCAGTTCTTACACATATATATTCAGTTCTTACACATATATATTCCGTTCTTACGCATATATATTCAGTTCTTACACATATATATTCAGTTTTTACACATATATATGCAGTTCTTACACATACATATTCCATTCTTACGCATATATATTCCGTTCTTACACATATACATTCAGTTCTTACGCATATATATTCAGCTCTTACACATATATATTCAGTTCCTACACATATATATTCAGTTCTTACACATATATATTCAGTTCTTACACATATATATTCCGTTCTTACGCATATATATTCAGTTCTTACACATATATATTCAGTTTTTACACATATATATGCAGTTCTTACACATACATATTCCATTCTTACGCATATATATTCCATTCTTACACACATATATTCAGTTCTTACACATATATATTCCGTTCTTACACATATATATTCCGTTCTTATGCATATATATTACGTTCTTACGCATATATATTCCTTTCTTACGCATATATATTCAGTTCTTACACATATATATTCAGTTCTTACACATATATATTCTGTTCTTACGCATATATATTCCGTTCTTACGCATATATATTCCGTTCTTTCGCTTATATATTCAGTTCTTAGGCATATATATTCCGTTCTTATGCATATATATTCAGTTCTTACACATATATATTCCGTTCTTACACATATATATTCAGTCCTTACACATATATATTCAGTTCTTACACATATATATTCAGTTCTTACACATACATATTCAGTTCTTACGCATATATATTCCGTTCTTACGCATATATATTCAGTTCTTACACATATATATTCAGTTCTTACACATATATATTCTGTTCTTACGCATATATATTCCGTTCTTACGCATATATATTCCGTTCTTTCGCTTATATATTCAGTTCTTAGGCATATATATTCCGTTCTTATGCATATATATTCAGTTCTTACACATATATATTCCGTTCTTACACATATATATTCAGTACTTACACATATATATTCAGTTCTTACACATATATATTCAGTTCTTACACATACATATTCAGTTCTTACGCATATATATTCAGTTCTTACACATATATACTCAGTTCTTACGCATATATATTCCGTTCATACACATATATATTCAGTTCTTACGCATATATATTCAGCTCTTACACATATATATTCAGTTCTTACACATACATATTCCGTTCTTACGCATATACATTCCGTTCTTACGCATATATATTCCGTTCTTACGCACATATATTCCGTTCTTACGCATATATATTCAGTTCTTAAACATATATATTAAGTTCTTACACATATATATTCAGTTCTTACACATATATATTCAGTTCTTACGCATATATATTCCGTTCTTACACATATATATTCCGTTCTTACGCATATATATTCAGTTCTTAGGCATATATATTCCGTTCTTATGCATATATATTCAGTTCTTACACATATATATTCAGTTCTTACACATATATATTCAGTTCTTACACATATATATTCAGTTCTTACACATATATATTCAGTTCTTACACATATATATTCAGTTCTTACACATATATATTCAGTTCTTACTCATATATATTCAATTCTTACACATATATATTCAGTTCTTACGCATATATATTCAGTTCTTACACATATATACTCAGTTCTTACGCATATATATTCCGTTCATACACATATATATTCAGTTCTTACGCATATATATTCAGCTTTTACACATATATATTCAGTTCTTACACGTATATATTCAGTTCTTACACATATATATTCCGTTCTTACGCATATATATTCAGTTCTTACACATATATATTATTTTCTTACACATATATATTCAGTTCTTACGCATATATATTCAGCTCTTACACATATATATTCAGTTCTTACACATATATATTCAGTTCTTACACATATATATTCAGTTCTTACGCATATATATTCAGCTCTTACACATATATATTCAGTTCTTACACATATATATTCAGTTCTTACACATATATATTCCGTTCTTACGCATATATATTCAGTTCTTACACATATATATTCAGTTCTTACACATATATATTCAGTTCTTACACATATATATTCAGTTCTTACACATATATATTCAGTTCTTACGCATATATATTACGTTCTTACGCATATATACTCCGTTCTTACACATATATATTCAGTTCTTAAACATATATATTCAGTTTTTACACATATATATTCAGTTCTTACAAATATATATTTCGTTCTTACGCATATATATTCAGTTCTTACACATATATTCAGTTCTTACGCATATATATTCAGTTCTTACACATATATATTCCGTCCTTACACATATATATTCAGTTCTTACACATATATGTTCAGTTCTTACACATATATATTCAGTTCTTACACATATATATTCAGTTCTTACACATATATATTCAGTTCTTACAAATATATATTCCGTTCCTACCTATATATATTCAGTTTTTACGCATATATTCAGTTCGTACGCATATATATTCAGTTCTTACGCATATATATTCAGTTCTTACACATATATATTCCGTTCTTACGCATATATATTCAGTTCTTACACATATATATTCAGTTCTTACACATATATATTCAGTTCTTACACGTATATATTCAGTTCTTACACATATATATTCAGTTCTTACGCATATATATTCCGTTCTTACGCATATATATTCCGTTCTTACACATATATATTCAGTTCTTACGCATATATATTCCGTTCTTACACATATATAATCAGTTCTTAAACATATATATTCAGTTCTTACACATATATTTAGTTCTTACAAATATATATTCCGTTCTTACGCATATATATTCAGTTCTTACGCACATATTCAGTTCTTACGCATATTTATTCAGTTCTTACACATAGATATTCAGTTCTTACGCATATATATTCTGTTCTTACACATATACATTCAGTTCTTACGCATATATATTCAGCTCTTACACATATATATTCAGTTCTTACACATATATATTCAGTTCTTACACATATATATTCAGTTCTTACACATATATATTCCGTTCTTACGCATATATATTCAGTTCTTACACATATATATTCAGTTCTTACACATATATATTCAGTTCTTACACATATATATGCAATTCTTACACATATATATTCAGTTCTTACACATATATATTCAGTTCTTAGGCATATATATTCCGTTCTTATGCATATATATTCAGTTCTTACACATATATATTCAGTTCTTACACATATATATTCAGTTCTTACACATATATATTCAGTTCTTACACATATATATTCAGTTCTTACACATATATATTCAGTTCTTACACATATATATTCAGTTCTTACACATATATATTCAGTTCTTACGCATATATATTCAGTTCTTACACATATATACTCAGTTCTTACGCATATATATTCCGTTCATACACATATATATTCAGTTCTTACGCATATATATTCAGCTCTTACACATATATATTCAGTTCTTACACGTATATATTCAGTTCTTACACATATATATTCCGTTCTTACACATATACATTCAGTTCTTACACATATATACTCAGTTCTTACGCATATATATTCCGTTCATACACATATATATTCAGTTCTTACGCATATATATTCAGCTCTTTCACATATATATTCAGTTCTTACACGTATATATTCAGTTCTTACACATATATATTCCGTTCTTACGCATATATATTCAGTTCTTACACATATATATTCATTTCTTACACATATATATTCAGTTCTTACGCATATATATTCAATTCTTACACATATATATTCAGTTCTTACACATATATATTCAGTTCTTACACATATATATTCAGCTCTTACACATATATATTCAGTTCTTTCACATATATATTCAGTTCTTACACATATATATTCCGTTCTTACGCATATATATTCAGTTCTTACACATATATATTCAGTTCTTACACATATATATTCAGTTCTTACACATATATATTCAGTTCTTACGCATATATATTACGTTCTTACGCATATATATTCCGTTCTTACACATATATATTCAGTTCTTAAACATATTTATTCAGTTCTTACACATATATATTCAGTTCTTACACATATATATTCAGTTCTTACACATATATATTCAGTTCTTACACATATATATTCAGTTCTTACGCATATATATTACGTTCTTACGCATATATACTCCGTTCTTACACATATATATTCAGTTCTTAAACATATATATTCAGTTTTTACACATATATATTCAGTTCTTACAAATATATATTTCGTTCTTACGCATATATATTCAGTTCTTACACATATATTCAGTTCTTACGCATATATATTCAGTTCTTACACATATATATTCCGTCCTTACACATATATATTCAGTTCTTACACATATATGTCCAGTTCTTACACATATATATTCAGTTCTTACACATATATATTCAGTTCTTACACATATATATTCAGTTCTTACAAATATATATTCCGTTCCTACCTATATATATTCAGTTTTTACGCATATATTCAGTTCGTACGCATATATATTCAGTTCTTACGCATATATATTCAGTTCTTACACATATATATTCCGTTCTTACGCATATATATTCAGTTCTTACACATATATATTCAGTTCTTACACATATATATTCAGTTCTTACACGTATATATTCAGTTCTTACACATATATATTCAGTTCTTACGCATATATATTCCGTTCTTACGCATATATATTCCGTTCTTACACATATATATTCAGTTCTTACGCATATATATTCCGTTCTTACACATATATAATCAGTTCTTAAACATATATATTCAGTTCTTACACATATATTTAGTTCTTACAAATATATATTCCGTTCTTACGCATATATATTCAGTTCTTACGCACATATTCAGTTCTTACGCATATTTATTCAGTTCTTACACATAGATATTCAGTTCTTACGCATATATATTCTGTTCTTACACATATACATTCAGTTCTTACGCATATATATTCAGCTCTTACACATATATATTCAGTTCTTACACATATATATTCAGTTCTTACACATATATATTCAGTTCTTACACATATATATTCCGTTCTTACGCATATATATTCAGTTCTTACACATATATATTCAGTTCTTACACATATATATTCAGTTCTTACACATATATATGCAATTCTTACACATATATATTCAGTTCTTACACATATATATTCAGTTCTTAGGCATATATATTCCGTTCTTATGCATATATATTCAGTTCTTACACATATATATTCAGTTCTTACACATATATATTCAGTTCTTACACATATATATTCAGTTCTTACACATATATATTCAGTTCTTACACATATATATTCAGTTCTTACACATATATATTCAGTTCTTACACATATATATTCAGTTCTTACACATATATATTCAGTTCTTACGCATATATATTCAGTTCTTACACATATATACTCAGTTCTTACGCATATATATTCCGTTCATACACATATATATTCAGTTCTTACGCATATATATTCAGCTCTTACACATATATATTCAGTTCTTACACGTATATATTCAGTTCTTACACATATATATTCCGTTCTTACACATATACATTCAGTTCTTACACATATATACTCAGTTCTTACGCATATATATTCCGTTCATACACATATATATTCAGTTCTTACGCATATATATTCAGCTCTTTCACATATATATTCAGTTCTTACACGTATATATTCAGTTCTTACACATATATATTCCGTTCTTACGCATATATATTCAGTTCTTACACATATATATTCATTTCTTACACATATATATTCAGTTCTTACGCATATATATTCAATTCTTACACATATATATTCAGTTCTTACACATATATATTCAGTTCTTACACATATATATTCAGCTCTTACACATATATATTCAGTTCTTTCACATATATATTCAGTTCTTACACATATATATTCCGTTCTTGCGCATATATATTCAGTTCTTACACATATATATTCAGTTCTTACACATATATATTCAGTTCTTACACATATATATTCAGTTCTTACACATATATATTCAGTTCTTACGCATATATATTACGTTCATACGCATATATATTCCGTTCTTACACATATATATTCAGTTCTTAAACATATTTATTCAGTTCTTACACATATATATTCAGTTCTTACAAATATATATTTCGTTCTTACGCATATATATTCAGTTCTTACGCATATATTCAGTTCTTACACATATATATTCAGTTCTTACACATATATATTCAGTTCTTACACATATATAATCCATTCTCACGCATATATATTCCTTTCTTACACATATATATTCAGTTCTTACACATATATATTCAGTTCTTACGCATATATATTCCGTTCTTACGCATATATATTCCGTTCTTAAGCATATATCTTCAGTTCTTAAGCATATATATTCCGTTCTTATGCATATATATTCAGTTCTTACACATATATTCAGTTCTTACACATATATATTCAGTTCTTACACATATATATTCAGTTCTTACACATATATATTCAGTTCTTACACATATATATTCAGTTCTTACACATATATATTCAGTTCTTACACATATATATTCAGTTCTTACACATATATATTCAGTTCTTACACATATATATTCAGTTCTTACGCATATATATTCAGTTCTTACACATATATACTCAGTTCTTACGCATATATATTCCGTTCATACACATATATATTCAGTTCTTACGCATATATATTCAGCTCTTACACATATATATTCAGTTCTTACACGTATATATTCAGTTCTTACACATATATATTCCGTTCTTACGCATATATATTTAGTTCTTACACATATATATTCATTTCTTACACATATATATTCAGTTCTTACGCATATATATTCAGCTCTTACACATATATACTCCGTTCTTACGCATATATATTCCGTTCATACACATATATATTCAGTTCTTACGCATATATATTCAGCTCTTTCACATATATATTCAGTTCTTACACGTATATATTCAGTTCTTACACATATATATTCCGTTCTTACGCATATATATTCAGTTCTTACACATATATATTCATTTCTTACACATATATATTCAGTTCTTAAGCATATATATTCAATTCTTACACATATATATTCAGTTCTTACACATATATATTCAGTTCTTACGCATATATATTCAGCTCTTACACATATATATTCAGTTCTTACACATATATATTCAGTTCTTACACATATATATTCCGTTCTTACGCATATATATTCAGTTCTTACACATATATATTCAGTTCTTACACATATATATTCAGTTCTTACACATATATATTCAGTTCTTACACATATATATTCAGTTCTTACGCATATATATTACGTTCTTACGCATATATATTCCGTTCTTACACATATATATTCAGTTCTTAAACATATTTATTCAGTTCTTACACATATATATTCAGTTCTTACAAATATATATTTCGTTCTTACGCATATATATTCAGTTCTTACGCATATATTCAGTTCTTACACATATATATTCAGTTCTTACACATATATATTCAGTTCTTACACATATATAATCCATTCTCACGCATATATATTCCTTTCTTACACATATATATTCAGTTCTTACACATATATATTGAGTTCTTACGCATATATATTCCGTTCTTACGCATATATATTCCGTTCTTACGCATATATATTCAGTTCTTAGGCATATATATTCCGTTCTTATGCATTATATTCAGTTCTTACACATATATATTCAGTTCTTACACATATATATTCAGTTCTTACACATATATATTCAGTTCTTACACATATATATTCAGTTCTTACACATATATATTCAGTTCTTACACATATATATTCAGTTCTTACACATATATATTCAGTTCTTACACATATATATTCAGTTCTTACGCATATATATTCAGTTCTTACACATATATACTCAGTTCTTACGCATATATATTCCGTTCATACACATATATATTCAGTTCTTAGGCATATATATTCAGCTCTTACACATATATATTCAGTTCTTACACGTATATATTCAGTTCTTACACATATATATTCCGTTCTTACGCATATATATTCAGTTCTTACGCATATATATTCAGCTCTTACACATATATATTCAGTTCTTACACATATATATTCAGTTCTTACACATATATATTCAGTTCTTACGCATATATATTCAGCTCTTACACATATATATTCAGTTCTTACACATATATATTCAGTTCTTACACATATATATTCCGTTCTTACGCATATATATTCAGTTCTTACACATATATATTCAGTTCTTACACATATATATTCAGTTCTTACACATATATATTCAGTTATTACACATATATATTCAGTTCTTACACATATATATTCAGTTCTTACGCATATATATTACGTTCTTACGCATATATATTCCGTTCTTACACATATATATTCAGTTCTTAAACATATATATAATTAGTTCTTACACATATATATTCAGTTCTTACAAATATATATTTCGTTCTTACGCATATATATTTAGTTCTTACGCATATATTCAGTTCTTACGCATATATATTCAGTTGTTACACATATATATTCCGTCCTTACACATATATATTCAGTTCCTACACATATATGTTCAGTTCTTACACATATATATTCAGTTCTTACACATATATATTCAGTTCTTACACATATATATTCAGTTCTTACAAATATATATTCCGTTCCTACCTATATATATTCAGTTTTTACTCAAATATTCTGTTCGTACGCATATATATTCAGTTCTTACGCATATATATTCAGTTCTTACACATATATATTCCGTTCTTACGCATATATATTCAGTTCTTACACATATATATTCAGTTCTTACACATATATATTCAGTTCTAACACATATATATTCCGTTCTTACGCATATATATTCCGTTCTTACGCATATATATTCCGTTCTTACACATATATATTCAGTTCTTACGCATATATATTCCGTTCTTACACATATATATTCAGTTCTTAAACATATATATTCAGTTCTTACACATATATTTAGTTCTTACAAATATATATTCCGTTCTTACGCATATATATTCAGTTCTTACGCACATATTCAGTTCTTACGCATATATATTCAGTTTTTACACATTGATATTCAGTTCTTACGCATATATATTCAGTTCTTACACATATACATTCAGTTCTTACGCATATATATTCAGCTCTTACACATATATATTCAGTTCTTACACATATATATTCAGTTCTTACACATATATATTCAGTTCTTACACATATATATTCCGTTCTTACGCATATATATTCAGTTCTTACACATATATATTCAGTTTTTACACATATATATTCAGTTCTTACACATATATATGCAGTTCTTACACATATATATTCAGTTCTTACACATATATATTCAGTTCTTAGGCATATATATTCCGTTCTTATGCATATATATTCAGTTCTTACACATATATATTCAGTTCTTACACATATATATTCAGTTCTTACACATATATATTCAGTTCTTACACATATATATTCAGTTCTTACACATATATATTCAGTTCTTACACATATATATTCAGTTCTTACACATATATATTCAGTTCTTACACATATATATTCAGTTCTTACGCATATATATTCAGCTCTTACACATATATATTCAGTTCTTACACATATATATTCCGTTCTTACGCATATATATTCAGTTCTTACACATATATATTCAGTTCTTACACATATATATTCAGTTCTTACACATATATATTCAGTTCTTACACATATATATTCAGTTCTTACACATATATATTCAGTTCTTACGCATATATATTACGTTCTTACGCATATATATTCAGTTCTTACACATATATATTCCGTTCTTACACATATATATTCAGTTCTTACACATATATATTCAGTTCTTACACATATATATTCAGTTCTTACACATATATATTCAGTTCTTACACATATATATTCAGTTCTTACACATATATATTCAGTTCTTACAAATATATATTCCGTTCCTACCTATATATATTCAGTTTTTACGCATATATTCAGTTCGTACGCATATATATTCAGTTCTTACGCATATATATTCAGTTCTTACACATATATATTCCGTTCTTACGCATATATATTCAGTTCTTACACATATATATTCAGTTCTTACACATATATATTCAGTTCTTACACATATATATTCAGTTCTTACACATATATATTCCGTTCTTACGCATATATATTCCGTTCTTACGCATATATATTCCGTTCTTACACATATATATTCAGTTCTTACGCATATATATTCCGTTCTTACACATATATATTCCGTTCTTACGCATATATATTCCGTTCTTACACATATATATTCAGTTCTTACGCATATATATTCCGTTCTTACACATATATATTCAGTTCTTAAACATATATATTCAGTTCTTACACATATATTTAGTTCTTACAAATATATATTCCGTTCTTACGCATATATATTCAGTTCTTACGCACATATTCAGTTCTTACGCATATATATTCAGTTCTTACACATAGATATTCAGTTCTTACGCATATATATTCAGTTCTTACACATATACATTCTGTTCTTACGCATATATATTCAGCTCTTACACATATATATTCAGTTCTTACACATATATATTCAGTTCGTACGCATATATATTCAATTCTTACGCATATATATTCAGTTCTTACACATATATATTCCGTTCTTACGCATATATATTCAGTTCTTACACATATATATTCAGTTCTTACACATATATATTCAGTTCTTACACATATATATTCAGTTCTTACACATATATATTCCGTTCTTACGCATATATATTCCGTTCTTACGCATATATATTCCGTTCTTACACATATATATTCAGTTCTTACGCATATATATTCCGTTCTTACACATATATATTCAGTTCTTAAACATATATATTCAGTTCTTACACATATATTTAGTTCTTACAAATATATATTCCGTTCTTACGCATATATATTCAGTTCTTACGCACATATTCAGTTCTTACGCATATATATTCAGTTCTTACACATAGATATTCAGTTCTTACGCATATATATTCAGTTCTTACACATATATATTCTGTTCTTACGCATATATATTCAGCTCTTACACATATATATTCAGTTCTTACACATATATATTCAGTTCTTACACATATATATTCAGTTCTTACACATATATATTCCGTTCTTACACATAGATATTCAGTTCTTACGCATATATATTCAGTTCTTACACATATACATTCAGTTCTTACGCATATATATTCAGCTCTTACACATATATATTCAGTTCTTACACATATATATTCAGTTCTTACACATATATATTCAGTTCTTACACATATATATTCCGTTCTTACGCATATATATTCAGTTCTTACACATATATATTCAGTTCTTACACATATATATTCAGTTCTTACACATATATATGCAGTTCTTACACATATATATTCAGTTCTTACACATATATATTCAGTTCTTAGGCATATATATTCCGTTCTTATGCATATATATTCAGTTCTTACACATATATATTCAGTTTTTACACATATATATTCAGTTCTTACACATATATATTCAGTTCTTACACATATATATTCAGTTCTTACACATATATATTCAGTTCTTACACATATATATTCAGTTCTTACACATATATATTCAGTTCTTACAAATATATATTCCGTTCCTACCTATATATATTCAGTTTTTACGCATATATTCAGTTCGTACGCATATATATTCAGTTCTTACGCATATATTCAGTTCTTACACATATATATTCCGTTCTTACGCATATATATTCAGTTCTTACACATATATATTCAGTTCTTACACATATATATTCAGTTCTTACACATATATATTCAGTTCTTACACATATATATTCCGTTCTTACGCATATATATTCCGTTCTTACGCATATATATTCCGTTCTTACACATATATATTCAGTTCTTACGCATATATATTCCGTTCTTACACATATATATTCAGTTCTTAAACATATATATTCAGTTCTTACACATATATTTAGTTCTTACAAATATATATTCCGTTCTTACGCATATATATTCAGTTCTTACGCACATATTCAGTTCTTACGCATATATATTCAGTTCTTACACATAGATATTCAGTTCTTACGCATATATATTCAGTTCTTACACATATACATTCTGTTCTTACGCATATATATTCAGCTCTTACACATATATATTCAGTTCTTACACATATATATTCAGTTCTTACACATATATATTCAGTTCTTACACATATATATTCAGTTCTTACACATATATATGCAGTTCTTACACATATATATTCAGTTCTTACACATATATATTCAGTTCTTAGGCATATATATTCCGTTCTTATGCATATATATTCAGTTCTTACACATATATATTCAGTTCTTACACATATATATTCAGTTCTTACACATATATATTCAGTTCTTACACATATATATTCAGTTCTTACACATATATATTCAGTTCTTACACATATATATTCAGTTCTTACACATATATACTCAGTTCTCACGGATATATATTCCGTTCATACACATATATATTCAGTTCTTACGCATATATATTCAGCTCTTACACATATATATTCAGTTCTTACACGTATATATTCAGTTCTTACACATATATATTCCGTTCTTACACATATATATTCAGTTCTTACACATATATATTCATTTCTTACACATATATATTCAGTTCTTACGCATATATATTCAGTTCTTACACATATATATTCAGTTCTTACACATATATATTCAGTTCTTACGCATATATATTCAGCTCTGACACATATATATTCAGTTCTTACCTATATATATTCAGTTCTTACACATATATATTCCGTTCTTACGCATATATATTCAGTTCTTACACATATATATTCAGTTCTTACACATATATATTCAGTTCTTACACATATATATTCAGTTCTTACACATATATATTCAGTTCTTACGCATATATATTACGTTCTTAAGCATATATATTCCGTTCTTACACATATATATTCAGTTCTTAAACATATATATTCAGTTCTTACACATATATATTCACTTCTTACAAATATATATTTCGTTCTTACGCATATATATTCAGGTCTTACGCATATATTCAGTTCTTACACATATATATTCAGTTCTTACACATATATATTCAGTTCTAACACATATATAATCCATTCTTACGCATATATATTCCTTTCTTACACACATATATTCAGTTCTTACACATATATATTCCGTTCTTACGCATATATATTCCGTTCTTACTCATATATATTCCGTTCTTACGCATATATATTCCGTTCTTACGCATATATATTCCGTTATTACGCATATATATTTAGTTCTTACGCATATATATTCAGTTCTTACACATATATACTCAGTTCTTACGCATATATATTCCGTTCATACACATATATATTCAGTTCTTACGCATATATATTCAGCTCTTACACATATATATTCAGTTCTTACACGTATATATTCAGTTCTTACACATATATATTCAGTTCTTACGCATATATATTCAGTTCTTACACATATATATTCAGTTCTTACACATATATATTCAGTTCTTACGCATATATATTCAGCTCTTACACATATATATTCAGTTCTTACACATATATATTCAGTTCTTACAAATATATATTCAGTTCTTACACATATATATTCAGTTCTTACACATATATATTCAGTTCTTACACATATATATCCAGATCTTACGCATATATATTACGTTCTTACGCATATATATTCCGATCTTACACATATATATTCAGTTCTTAAACATATATATTCAGTTCTTACACATATATATTCAGTTCTTACAAATATATATTCAGTTCTTAGGCATATATATTCCGTTCTTATGCATATATATTCAGTTCTTACACATATATATTCAGTTCTTACACATATATATTCAGTTCTTACACATATATATTCAGTTCTTACACATATATATTCAGTTCTTACACATATATATTCAGTTCTTACACATATATATTCAGTTCTTACACATATATACTCAGTTCTCACGGATATATATTCCGTTCATACACATATATATTCAGTTCTTACGCATATATATTCAGCTCTTACACATATATATTCAGTTCTTACACGTATATATTCATTTCTTACACATATATATTCCGTTCTTACACATATATATTCAGTTCTTACACATATATATTCATTTCTTACACATATATATTCAGTTCTTACGCATATATATTCAGTTCTTACACATATATATTCAGTTCTTACACATATATATTCAGTTCTTACGCATATATATTCAGCTCTTACACATATATATTCAGTTCTTACATATATATATTCAGTTCTTACACATATATATTCCGTTCTTACGCATATATATTCAGTTCTTACACATATATATTCAGTTCTTACACATATATATTCAGTTCTTACACATATATATTCAGTTCTTACACATATATATTCAGTTCTTACGCATATATATTACGTTCTTACGCATATATATTCCGTTCTTACACATATATATTCAGTTCTTAAACATATATATTCAGTTCTTACACATATATATTCAGTTCTTACAAATATATATTTCGTTCTTACGCATATATATTCAGGTCTTACGCATATATTCAGTTCTTACACATATATATTCAGTTCTAACACATATATAATCCATTCTAACGCATATATATTCCTTTCTTACACACATATATTCAGTTCTTACACATATATATTCCGTTCTTACGCATATATATTCAGTTCTTACACATATATATTCAGTTCTTACACATATATATTCAGTTCTTACACATATATATTCAGTTCTTACACATATATATTCAGTTCTTACGCATATATATTACGTTCTTAAGCATATATATTCCGTTCTTACACATATATATTCAGTTCTTAAACATATATATTCAGTTCTTACACATATATATTCACTTCTTACAAATATATATTTCGTTCTTACGCATATATTTTCAGGTCTTACGCATATATTCAGTTCTTACACATATATATTCAGTTCTTACACATATATATTCAGTTCTAACACATATATAATCCATTCTTACGCATATATATTCCTTTCTTACACACATATATTCTGTTCTTACACATATATATTCCGTTCTTACGCATATATATTCCGTTCTTACGCATATATATTCCGTTCTTACGCATATATATTCCGTTCTTACGCATATATATTCCGTTATTACGCATATATATTTAGTTCTTACGCATATATATTCAGTTCTTACACATATATACTCAGTTCTTACGCATATATATTCCGTTCATACACATATATATTCAGTTCTTACGCATATATATTCAGCTCTTACACATATATATTCAGTTCTTACACGTATATATTCAGTTCTTACACATATATATTCAGTTCTTACGCATATATATTCAGTTCTGACACATATATATTCAGTTCTTACACATATATATTCAGTTCTTACGCATATATATTCAGCTCTTACACATATATATTCAGTTCTTACACGTATATATTCAGTTCTTACACATATATATTCAGTTCTTACGCATATATATTCAGTTCTTACACATATATATTCAGTTCTTACACATATATATTCAGTTCTTACGCATATATATTCAGCTCTTACACATATATATTCAGTTCTTACACATATATATTCAGTTCTTACAAATATATATTCAGTTCTTACACATATATATTCAGTTCTTACACATATATATTCAGTTCTTACACATATATATTCAGATCTTACGCATATATATTACGTTCTTACGCATATATTTTCCGATCTTACACATATATATTCAGTTCTTAAACATATATATTCAGTTCTTACACATATATATTCAGTTCTTACAAATATATATTCAGTTCTTAGGCATATATATTCCGTTCTTATGCATATATATTCAGTTCTTACACATATATATTCAGTTCTTACACATATATATTCAGTTCTTACACATATATATTCAGTTCTTACACATATATATTCAGTTCTTACACATATATATTCAGTTCTTACACATATATATTCAGTTCTTACACATATATACTCAGTTCTCACGGATATATATTCCGTTCATACACATATATATTCAGTTCTTACGCATATATATTCAGCTCTTACACATATATATTCAGTTCTTACACGTATATATTCATTTCTTACACATATATATTCCGTTCTTACACATATATATTCAGTTCTTACACATATATATTCATTTCTTACACATATATATTCAGTTCTTACGCATATATATTCAGTTCTTACACATATATATTCAGTTCTTACACATATATATTCAGTTCTTACGCATATATATTCAGCTCTTACACATATATATTCAGTTCTTACATATATATATTCAGTTCTTACACATATATATTCCGTTCTTACGCATATATATTCAGTTCTTACACATATATATTCAGTTCTTACACATATATATTCAGTTCTTACACATATATATTCAGTTCTTACACATATATATTCAGTTCTTACGCATATATATTACGTTCTTACGCATATATATTCCGTTCTTACACATATATATTCAGTTCTTAAACATATATATTCAGTTCTTACACATATATATTCAGTTCTTACAAATATATATTTCGTTCTTACGCATATATATTCAGGTCTTACGCATATATTCAGTTCTTACACATATATATTCAGTTCTAACACATATATAATCCATTCTTACGCATATATATTCCTTTCTTACACACATATATTCAGTTCTTACACATATATATTCCGTTCTTACGCATATATATTCCGTTCTTACGCATATATATTCCGTTCTTACGCATATATATTCCGTTCTTACGCATATATATTCCGTTATTACGCATATATATTTAGTTCTTACGCATATATATTCAGTTCTTACACATATATCCTCAGTTCTTACGCATATATATTCCGTTCATACACATATATATTCAGTTCTTACGCATATATATTCAGCTCTTACGCATATATATTCAGCTCTTACACATATATATTCAGTTCTTACACGTATATATTCAGTTCTTACACATATATATTCCGTTCTTACGCATATATATTCAGTTCTTACACATATATATTCAGTTCTTACACATATATATTCAGTTCTTACGCATATATATTCAGCTCTTACACATATATATTCAGTTCTTACACATATATATTCAGTTCTTACAAATATATATTCAGTTCTTACACATATATATTCAGTTCTTACACATATATATTCAGTTCTTACACATATATATTCAGATCTTACGCATATATATTACGTTCTTACGCATATATATTCCGTTCTTACACATATATATTCAGTTCTTAAACATATATATTCAGTTCTTACACATATATATTCAGTTCTTACAAATATATATTTCGTTCTTACGCATATATATTCAGTTCTTACGCATATATTCAGTTCTTACACATATATATTCAGTTCTTACACATATATATTCAGTTCTTACACATATATAATCCATTCTTACGCATATATATTCCTTTCTTACACACATATATTCAGTTCTTACACATATATATTCCGTTCTTACGCATATATATTCCGTTCTTACGCATATATATTCCGTTCTTACGCATATATATTCCGTTCTTACGCATATATATTCAGTTCTTACATATATATATTCAGTTCTTACACATATATATTCAGTCCTTACACATATATATTCAGTTCTTACACATATATATTCCATTCTTACGCATATATATTCAGTTCTTACACATATATATTCCGTTCTTACGCATATATATTCCGTTCTTACGCATATATATTCCGTTCTTATGCATATATATTCCGTTCTTACGCATATATATTCAGTTCTTTCACATATATAATCCATTCTTACGCATATATATTCCGTTCTTACACATATATATTCAGTTCTTACACATATATATTCCGTTCTTACGCATATATATTCCGTTCTTACGCATATATATTCCGTTCTTACGCATATATATTCCGTTCTTACGCATATATATTCAGTTCTTACACATATATATTCAGTCCTTACACATATATATTCAGTTCTTACACATATATATTCCATTCTTACGCATATATATTCAGTTCTTACACATATATATTCCGTTCTTACGCATATATATTCCGTTCTTACGCATATATATTCCGTTCTTACTCATATATATTCCGTTCTTACGGATATATAATCAGTTCTTACTCATATATATTCAGTTCTTACACATATATATTCAGTTCTTACACATATATATTCAGTTCTTACACATATTTATTCAGTTCTTACACATATATATTCAGTTCTTACAGATATATATTCAGTTATTACGCATATATATTCAGTTCTTACACATATATACTCAGTTCTTACGCATATATATTCCGTTCATACACATATATATTCAGTTCTTACGCATATATATTCAGCTCTTACACATATATATTCAGTTCTTACACGTATATATTCAGTTCTTACACATATATATTCCGTTCTTACGCATATATATTCAGTTCTTACACATATATATTCATTTCTTACACATATATATTCAGTTCTTACGCATATATATTCAGTTCTTACACATATATATTCAGTTCTTACACATATATATTCAGTTCTTACGCATATATATTCAGCTCTTACACATATATATTCAGTTCTTACACATATATATTCAGTTCTTACACATATATATTCCGTTCTTACGCATATATATTCA
>JAWPHD010019333.1:0-36162 GCA_037043455.1 Cyrtodaria siliqua
GTTTCCTCTGTGTGTTCGTGGTTGACTGTCGTCCTGGAATGCTACTTTTCCTGTTCGATTTTTATATCGACTTTTTATATCATGATTTCTTACAGTCTCAGACAAAAGAATCCCAAATATGCGTGCGTCAACAACTGACTCTCTTCTTTAAGAAAGCTGCTACAGCAGCAGTGATCAAACATTGTATGGCTTTTCTGCAACAATCTACATACTACTTCAATATACGCATTTACTAAATGTGTTCAATGGCAGTGGCCAGACAAACATGATATGGACATATGTGTTGTTGACGACAACTCTTTAGTAGGCGCCACATAGAAATGACAATTATTTGTTTCTATTTAGTTTTGCCGTGGTGTGTGTTGGCTGTGGGTTGTGGGTGTGTGGGTGTGTGTTGGGTTAATAAACGGCCTCTATTTTAATTTATAGGACAGTAGGATAAGTGTGGACATTTTTCAATCCTAATTGGTTTCACAAATGGTATGTGTTATTAAGATCTTTTGCAAATGTTATTGCTGTATATTTTGTTTGGCTCTTGCCGCCATTTTGAAATTCTTAAAATAGTAACGTGTTGTATGTTGATGGTGATCGACATCACCTATATTTTAAGATAATTTAAAAACATATTCCAGAAAAAGAGAAATAACCGAGAAAACTTTATCTTTTAATTTGTACTATCTTTAGCATGACGGCCATTTTGAATATCTTAAAAGAGCACCTAGATAACTTTGTCAGTTTGGCCTTCTTTCTAAAAACGTTTGTACTGATTCAAACTTGTTCCTTACAGATACTGGTGCTTTTGTCCAACTTGTCTCTATAATTTCATATTGACCCCTAACTAAATATATATTTGATATTTGTGAGAATCTTCAACTTGGGAATTATTTGAGAACTTTATTTGAGAACTGTAAAAGTGTGTAGCATGTTTTATGAGAATCTTAAATTTGAGAACTATTGGAGAACTGTAATATTTGGTGAGACTATTGAACTTGGGGTTAGAAATGTGAGAACATGTATTCAAATAATTGAGAATATGGGATATCTGACCATGAGAGTATCATAATGTATAGCCAGCTTGAACTATTTGAGAACTATTTAGGAGCTTTATTTGAGAACTTGACAATAGTTGAGAACTTAAATACTTTGTTGAGACTATTGGACGAGATAGATTTAGAAAAGTGAGTAACATATAACACGAATCATTTCGCCAATAACAATCATAAAAAAATCAGGCAATCTTTAATCTTAACTATAGGAACTGCTCAAAACTACTTGCTTACTAATGTTTTCGCCGTACGCAGTACTTTGATTATGTGTGTAATGCCCTTGATGTGGTGGAGGTACTCTAAAACGAAGTAACGCTTCAGGTCAGGTAGCATTTTAAAGAGCGTTTGTTTCGTTTTTGAAGCACAAAAACACGTTTTTGTCGTCCGCATGTTTCGGCATTTGCTAGCTTACCATTGGATACATTGGAAATGCTCTCTCCCTTGTTTACGTTCTTAAAATGTCATAGACACGAACATGCCTACTGCTTTTATTGAACATGTTCTCGAGCATTCTTATGAACGATTCAGTTGTTGTATTTGCCTTTTCGAAGTCATAAAAGATACATATACATGTTTCGGCATTTGTTAGCTACACACATGACGATTCAATTGGATATACTGGAAATGCTCTTTGCCTGGTTTACGTTGTTAAATATGTAGATTGAGCTGTCATAGACACGAATTCGAACATGCCTACTGATTGTTAGTGAAATTGTTCTGAAGCATTTCTTATGAACGAAATAAATAGCCAGTTGTTGTCTTACGTTTTCGAAGGAGAAAAAAAGAGGCATATATGTGGTGGTTAAAATTGTGAATATATTCAGTCATCAAGTTACTACAAATACTCAAAACTTTTAAAAGTCATGAGTATTAAGTTTGTATATATTGTCCCGTGGAACAGTTCATTTCATATTAACATGATGAAAATTGTTCTAAGCATGGGTCTTATATGAAGAACAAAGGTCATACGTACAGTGTTTCGTTTTACTTAACATCCATTTTATCAGAATGGTTGTTTCTTTTAAAATGTATTAAATGGATTCACATTCATTTTTTAAAAATATGTTCTTACTCTGAACATGTTCCTTTTACTTGTTCATTTGAATCTAATGAGTAAATACTCATTGCAGTCAAAAATTATCTACAGCTCTGACCTCGTTTTCGGAGTAAATTGAAAACCAAGCTCATTAAAAACATATCCTAATTACACTTTGATACTCTCCGCTATAGGATCTGAATACACAACCTTGTAGGTCACATCAGATCGACCTTTCATCTAATCAATATTTATGAGAATATCAACTAAATTCAACCAATGAAATCGCGCGTTTCATATGTCCTTCGGGGCGTCCGTGGCCGAGTGGTTAACGTCTCTGACTTGAAATCATTTGCCCCTCACCGCTGTAGGTTCGATCCCTCAGGGGCCTAGGTATCTTTATGTTAGGAAGCTATCCAGCTGGCTTGCGGAACGTCGGTGGTTCTACCCAGGTGCCCGCCCGTGCACGAAAATTGCCCGGAGGGGCACTTGGGGTCTTCCTCCACCAATGGAAGCTGGAAAGTCGCCATATGACCTTAGCTGTTGGTGCGACTATAAAATCCAATTCAATCAATCAATCATATGTCCTTCAGACGACGCTCAAGTGACCTGAACAAACGAAAATCCACATAAAACACATAGATCTATATCCGAACAAAGATAAAGTATTCGTCTTATTGCTGTGGATTGCACGAAAACTTCAAAGAAATGCACTAAATGGCATGTTTTATATCAAGATACGAAGAAAATCATGGGCGCTGCCATGCGTGTTTTGAAAATATTTATTCCACCGAAATTATTACGACATTAGAATTAGTACTCTCAATAGTAAGTCGTAGTAAATCTGGCCCGCTTAGCTCAGTTGATAGCGAACTCGGCTGATGACCCGCGAGTGTCATTTTAGTGTAGGTTCAATCCCACGAATCGGCAATTTTTTTGTAAATTCCGTCAAAAAATCTTTTATTTTGTTTTTCAGTAAATATTCAATAATGGTTGGTGTATTATGTTTGTCAACGCAATTATTTAGTGTTTTATAAGCTAAAAGTTACGGAAATTGTCTCTTTCAATACCGAGCGTAGATTGCTCCACAGCATTTTACTGAAACACGACATGCGCATTGAAGCAGTCTATACCGAGCAATTTTGTAGGCTGAAATCTGATTGGCTAATCGTAAGTTCAGTCTGACGTGACCTCCAATGGAGAGTTGTCAGATCCTTGTAGTGTAGAGTAGATCGGTTGGAAACAGGCCAAGCTACGCCACTGGTGTAGTTTGACGCCACTTGTGTAGTTTGATTTAAACATATTGTATTGCCAATTTTTTACATACAGAGCAAATATAAACATATATACGATAGAAATATTATAATGACAAATGGGTTGGGTAACAAGTTCTACCAACATTAGATTAAACCCTTCGCAGTTAACATTTTGAAATTGCGAATGTATATGGCTGAGTGTAATAAAACACAATGGCAAATACATTAAAAGAGAAAAAAGCTGAATAAGTAAACAAAATATAAAGAGAAAACATGATAGAGAAAGAAAGAGACCATAACGGATTGTTCTTGGCGAGTTGATTGAAACAGTTTGAGCCGGTATGTGAAACACGTGTTACATTGGGGAAAAAAGATCGCAAACGGGTGAATCGCGTAAATGATTAAGGTATAAATCGCTATTAAGATTACTACACAAATTCCTCATTCTGGCATGTAAAACAGAAAATAAGCGTGGACCACTTAAGTAGTATTTTGGTACCTTTGGAAATACCGATGTTAATAGTCTTCTCTTGAAAATTGATATAGTTTCCGAGTTTCGTGACATATTATTCCTTAGGTTAACAGAAGACTATTGTTATTGTGTTCGTGACATTTCCCGTTATTACTTAATGTTACGCCTAGATGTTTGTGGTCTAGGACATTTATATTTGAGTATTATAATGAAGTAAAGAAGTAAAGAAATTAAATATTTTCTATAAGATCACTTGTAATTCATTTAAAATGCAAAGTTGATAGCCTTAACACCAACATTAACATACAGTTGCTTTAAGTAAATGGCCAGTAAATGTCAAGATGATGTCATTTGTTGTTCTAGTCTAAAGCGTTGCATTGTACAGCAGTGATCAATGGGTAACTGATGGAATTCATCAAATGTTCAGGCAGTGAAAGGAGGTATTGGATGCCTTGTCATTGACACAGTGGGTGACTGTCCACCAGGTTACGTAATACCTTTACTGTTTTTACCCATTATACAAATATCAGACAAGCTTGGTTGTTCTATGGCATATTCTTAAAGTGAAACAGTTAAATGCACAAACTTAACGTTGATGCCTTCATCGCCGTTGCCGATCTTCATCGCCGTTACCGATGGAAAAAAAAGACCACATATATGCCTCTTTTATTACTTCGAAAAGGCGATACAACAACTGAATCGGTCATAAGAAATGCTCCAGAACATGTTCACTAACAAGCAGTAGGCATGTTCGTGTCTATAGGCATGTTCGTGTCTATGACAGCTCAATTTACATTTTTAATAACGTAAACAAGGGAGAGAGCATTTCCAATGTATTGAATTTAATTGTTAAAATGGTAAGCTAGCAAATCCCGAAACATGCGGACGATAACAACGTGCTACCTGACTTGAAACATTACTACGTTTTAGAGTACTTCCACCACATCAAGGGCGTTATAAAACAATTGGCCGAAATACATCTAGTCATTCTGGATGTTAAAGATACCAAAATAAACTTGAAACATTGCGTAGCAGAGTGTTCTTTACCTCATAGAATACTGTACAAGGCGATTTAATGCATTTCATCAGTTAACTTCTGCATTTTCTGTGCAATGTATTGTGTTTGGGTAGAAAAAGCCATAATTTCATCGAATGTTTGTGTAAAAAGGACAAACGTTTAGACAAAACAACGTTCAGGCGAGTATTCAAAAATGTATGGACCACATCTTGCGCTAAGTCACACTTCTGGAATATATAACTAAGAACAAGCAAATAATCATTTTCTTACCTTCAATGTTGATTTACACCCGTCCGAGGCGTTATTCCGCCACAAAATGTTGTTACTTCCACCACAACAACGGGTAACGTATGACATGGTGGTGTATTATGCGTGGCTACCTACCAGACAACCTATTTATAGTTCTCCGGCCATGTTTTGTTTCATGGACTTGTTTATGTTTATTTAAATCGAAATCAATACACAACAATAGATATTTACAATTCACACATTGCAATATCCGTGAAAAGCGAGAGTGAGATTAGATTTGATGACGTAGAAAACTTTAACAGGTAAATTAATCCACAGGTAAATGTATTTATCAATTATCTGCAATAGTTGTGCAGCTTTACCTCATTTCCCCGTGCAGTCACGCAGTGGTAAAAGTAGTATCTACGTCATGCAAATAATACATGTGCTTATTTTTACATACAAGTTAGTAGCGGTTTTCAGTATACGTTTCTGTCCGGGAATATCAGAATGTTCATATGATGTTTAAGAGTTAAAGTTAATAATACTACAAAAGGATGACCATTCATATTTAAGATGTTCTAATAGAAATTGGCTATGCCTTAATTCAGCCCTTGTTATTATAAATTGGTCAGACTGTTTTTTTAAGATATTTTTAAACCGTTTTGCCAATAAATTAATACTTGCTTTTGTATGCACAATTATTTGTTTGAATAAATGCAAGAATATATTAGTTTACAGACATGGATTTTGTGTTATTTCTTCAGACATAAACCTACGCATTACGCAGTCTTCGAGGCAGACTGTAACAGCTGGAAGAAAGAAAGTCATCAGGTTGGGTCTACATCTTGTACTATTCCACAGAATCCTGAAGAATGTCGGAATGGCTATGTACGAGCGGCTGCGACTACAGTAGTGCCACGTTTGATGTTTATACTGTATTGGTACATTGTAAATAATCTGTACTTGTAACGACATTCTTGTTCAATAGATGTCTCGCCCACATAGTGGGTAGCGAGACATAGCAGTCACTTTTCCGGCGGCGGCGGTAGATCAGTAGATCAAAGGTCATCGGCATCCGATAATGGAAAACCTTGTTCGCTCCATAACTCCTCTTCCCATGAAGCAAAGCTCATGTAACTTCATAGGCGAACTGCCTGTGGTGAGAGGATGACCCCTATTGAGTTTGAGGTCAGTAAGTCAAAGGTCAAGATCACCGGCACCCGATAATGAAAAACATTGTCCGTTTCATAACTCCTCTCTTCCAGAAGCAAATCTCATGAAACTTCATAGGTGAACTGCCTGTGGTAAGAGGATGACCCCTATTAATTTTGAGGTCAATAGATCAAAGGTCAGGGTTACCGGGACCAGATAATGAAAAAATCTTGTCCGCTCCATAACTCCTCTCTCACTGAAGCAAATCACATGAAACTTAATAGGTGGACTGCCTGTGATGAAAAGATGGCCCCTATTGGTGGGGGATATTTGTCGCCCTTAAAATGCGACAGCTCTTGTTGGCATTGGTGGACATCGCTGGATGACAAAAAATACCAAGGTCAAGGTCATATGTTGCGTTATTTCCCCCACACTTAACCTTAGTTAGGTAACAACCTTGGTTAGGTAACTTAACCTCAGTTAATTTTATGATTGCCTGACTTTATGTCTTTGATACTTGGTCATATGTATTGTTGGCATTGGTGGACATCGCTGAACGACAAAAAATACCAAGGTCAAGGTCATATTTTGCATTAATTTCCCACAACTACACCCTGGTTAAACCACTTAACCTCAGTAATTTAACTCCTTATGATTACTTCGCTTTTATTTGTTTGATACTTGGTCATATGAAGTGTTGTCTTTGGTGGACATCATTAAGCACAAATTTAAAATATTTCATATGCGGTTTACCGCGGTGGGCGAGACACCCTCAGACCGAGGTCTTGTTAATATATGTAGAAGTCTGGGTTTCTTAGAAACGATGAGATATGCTAGAATACCCCACCTCTCCCAAAACGGGACATAGGTATGGAAGCAAAGGTTTTAATGCCTTTTAAATTGTTTGAAAATTTAAATTTCCCGTAGAGGAGTATATATCAGAAGAACAAGACTGGTCTGTTCAATTTCATGTGTTAATAGTCTAACATTTTGCAATGACATTTTCTTAAGGGGATTGTTAAGAACATGTTTTACCATTAGTAAAATCAAAACATATGTTAATTATGACACCCGATCATATGGTAATTAGGTTATATGAATTCCCAGTTTTTGTTCATTCTACAGATGTTTATTGATGGTATCAGCAGCTTATATTTAGTAATTTCTAGGTGAACTAGTTAATAATTCGAGTGCAACATTGTGTGCTTTAAAACTGTTTCTGTATTATATATTCATGTTAATAAGTGTCGTCAGTTGGTTGGAATTACCCAAATTAAGTAAGATCAATAAATATATTTATACAGTGAAGTAAGAAGTATTTCAATTTTTCAGAAATTCGATTCGAAAATTTTACATTTGAATACTCATACATGTACCATATACTAGACCTATAATCTGCCCAAAGTATTGTTTTCATGATGTAGAAATTATTTCTATTCGAAAGTAAGTGTTTCTGCCAAGTTTCATTGAACTGTTATTGAATATATATGTAAATAATAAATAAAAATAATCAAAATAATGTAAGGACCACAAAACAGAACAGTAATAATTACTTGATCTTTAATATTACGGATTTCATATTCATATAAAAAGTTAATACATGTGCTTATCACATGGAACTGCTTGTATTCCGTATAATATACCCATTACGTATTTCCTTATATTAACCATGTGTAATACAAGGCGACCGAATCACTCGTCCTATATATCACTCCGCGTATTTACAAACAAGCATGTCGGACACTTGGCCGATAAACGCGATTTTGTATATTGACCTGTGAAAAATAAGTATGAAAAATTCAATTTCCATGAATATTTAAAATTCAAAATTTCAAAATTAAAAAAATTTCAAAATTAAAAATTTCAAAATAATTCAAAATTTCAAAATTCATGTGATAAAAAGGATCTGACACTCGTTGTCATTTCATACAAAATTTATTAAACCCGTCCTGAACTCGTTTAATAACATTTTGTATGAAATGACAACTCATGTCAGATCCTCTATATACCCTAACAATTGTAAAAGAATACAACTAAACTAAAAAATTGCAAAAAAGACAGTAAATTGTTCAATTACAGCATTTTAAAAAATGACCCAAATCTAAATATGGTCCTTAACTTATTTTGAGGAGTATATATTAAACATATACTGAGGGAAATAAGTTTAGCAAGTTTTTTTAGATGAAATAATACTGTATACGAATTTTGGGACTTTACGGGCTTGACCTCTACGTTCATTTATTTGTTACATCATTAAGATGTTCGACTGTTATTGATGTGTGTTTAATAAAATATTGTGTCTATGGCAGTAGTTTCTTGATTTTACAACCAAAGATGTATTATTTCCAGGGTGCAACAAAAACTTGCTGAACTTTTTCCCTCAGTATATAAAACAGAAGGTGGTCAGGTACAATGTTGTTGAACTTTTAAAAAAAGTTTGTATGTGTGAAATTATCATATATTATTTGTTAGAACTTGCAAAATATTTCCCATACTAAGCATCATTCTGTTGAAACTAAATCAAATATTGTTATTGTCTTGGTTTATATGTAAATCTATTTATTAATTTAAGTTCAATAATATGTATTGTATTGTTAAAAGTATATTAATAAAATATATATTTTTGTTGTATGAAAAAAAAATACACAATTGTTATTTTTTTATGTATCCATGGGAGTTGAATTATGTTTTATAGCCCACAAACACAGAAAGCTTATATGGTGCCAACAGGCATGAACATTCCTTTTACATCGAGATAAAAATATGCAGAATGGACCTAGAACCTTCTCACCCGCAGAACTAGTTTCGCTGGAAACACAACTCGAGTAACACCTGGAAAAATATGAGATGATTATGAAGATCACAAAAATGACAAAATAGAATTGAATTGGGGTTTTAAGGCGCACCAACAAATGAAAGGTTATATGGTGCCTAACAGGAATGAACATGCCAGGCTCATCCTCCATGTACATCGAGATAAAATATGCAGAATGGACCTAGAACCTTCTCACCCGCAGAACTAGTTTCGCTGGAAACACAACTCAAGTAACACCTGGAAAAATATGAGATGATAATGAAGATCACAAAAATGACAAAATAGAATTGAATTGGGGTTTTAAGGCGCACCAACAAATGAAAGGTTATATGGTGCCTAACAGGAATGAACATGCCAGGCTCATCCTCCATGTACATCGAGATAAAATATGGAGAACGGGCCTAGAACCTTCTCACCCTGAACGGCAGAGTTGCTGCAAATTCTATTGTAGACACTCCATTTACGCTGGAGCCACGTTATAGTTTTTCTGCCACTGCTCTAGTGATATTAGCGAGATGGCACCTGAAACAATGCAGGGGTCATGATGAACATGAATTCGAGGGAATTTTACCTCTCTACATGGATAAGCAGTGGCCCTATGAATGATACACTATAACATTGTAGTTGGTAATAGAGAATGGTTCAAACCCGATGTTTTAAGATACAATTGCAGATTTTGGATTGAGTAACACCCAGTATCAATCTAAAGAATCAGATTTAACTGAGAATCGTTGAACCCAATAAAACAAGACAAAAAATTGCATCCTTATTAACACGGCAATGTTAGAGCTGCATAAGCCCATAAACCCTTCCTCGGAAACGAGGCTGCTGTGATAATCAAAAGATTGTGTGCAGTATCGGCAGCAAAAAAGAAAGAAAGAAAGACAGAAAGAAGGGAGGGAGAAAACAGGAAGAACGCAATACCAAACATTATCATCTATGGATGGAAGATAAAAATGAAGAAGACAGAAGCAAAGAAAGAGATGGAAGGAAAAAAAGAAAGACAGGGAGAGTAAGAAGAACATGGAAGAAAAAAAAAAAGACGGGGGGAAAGAAACAAAAAAAACACTCTTATTCTTTTATTGCGCACTTCTGTTTATTCCCTATAAAATATATATTCTTGCGAACAAATTGATATCAAAAGTAAACAATATCAAAATATGTAATAATGAGTATGCTGCCAGAGATGATGACTTAAACATGGTAGTCCATACTGTTTTTAAAACAACTCTACCTTATCTGTTAAAGAATACTGTCTCTCAGCTCAGTAAATATAAATCCATCTTTACAATTAAAACAATGAATAAAATCTACTTTGTTTAAACTTTACTGAATAACTCTCAACCACTGTTTTTCAGCACAACAATTAATCAACCTGAGTTGCCTGCAACCAACATTGGGGCTCATCTTGTTTAAACAAAATGTGAGTTGCAATTGTAAAAGAAGCAGAAAAAAAGGCTCCATTAAACCTTAACCCACTACACATATATATATAATGTACTGTTCTTTCTTTGAATTCAGACCATTCCATTTATGTAACAAAGGAGTGTTTTAAATGACTGATCAGCAGCCAGACATTGTAAACCCTGATCAGCCTGATCTGGGTTTACAATGGCGTCAACGGCTATTACAGTCATGCGGGTTATGGGTTAATCAGCCCGAGTTGCCTGCAACCAACATTGGGGCTCAACTTGTTTAAACAAGATGTGAGTTGCAGCTCTAAAAGAAGCAGAAAAGGCTCCATTAAATAACTGGAAAAAAACAAAACCCTGACAGTGCTAGCATCCAATACAAACAGTTATAAAATCTTAACATTCAATACAATATTTAATCAATGACTATAAAGTCAGTTAAATAACCATAAAACCAAAACATGTTCTATACTGGCGACTAAGTCGCTAGAAAAAAAGGAATGCTCTTGAGTACAATGCACAGAACAGAACAATTACAGTTAACTGACTTGTTTTAGATATAAAATAACATCGTAAAAAATAAAAAGGGAAAAATAACAGTATATATTACAACCGTATTTTGAAATAGATGTATATAAACTCACAAGAGATCAAACACTAATGTCACCAATTGAATAAAGATGGTGAAGTAATCAAATAAAAGTTTGTGGAGCCTCCAAATAAATATTTGTGAATCCACACCTTAAATAGTGTAAGTAAAATTGTCAATTAAATAAAACTGGTGAAATATTTCACTGAATTGAATTGAATTGGGGTTTTACAGTGCACCAACACAAGATTAGTGAATTTAAAGCAGACATCTCCTGATGGGTCACCAATTAAATAATACCAGTACAGTCACCAATTAAAGGATGTTCGTGCACCAAACATATTAGATCATGGAAGACAAGTGGATCACATTAGTGAAACAAAACCCTTCATTGCATATGAATGTATGTAATGTCACAAACTAAATAATGTTCAAGAGATTACAAAATTGCAATCTGAGCTCTATATGAGCTAAACAAAACAACACATAACCCCATAACCAACATAACACTGAGAATGCCATACACAATCTAACTGTTTACATACTGAAAGGAAAAAGAAACGTGACAACTGTCATGTTGATGTTTTAATCACAGTACACGTTGAAACAAGAAATTCATAAATGTTGAAGTTCCTCTTTGAAAATTTGAGCAAGTTCAGTACTGTATTAAACGTAAAGAGTTTGCAAAATTTTGCATCCTAAGTTTGCGCCAAACGCGTACTCTGTCAATAATGAAACTTTGCAGGAATACTATTTGCTGTGTTACTTGTTGTTTTAGTCTTTTTTCCGAAAGGAAAGATCTTACGTAGCCATGTACCATTCGATTAACATCAGCATATTGTACATACAACATATAGCGGAAATTCCCGTGTCGCGTTTCTTTTTCCTTTCAGTATAATTAAACATTTGGAAATTCTCCTCTGGAGATTGAGCAACTTGAGGGTGAATGAATTTGAAAATATGAAGACAAATGAAGTAAAATACTATTGGTCATACCTTTAAAACGCCCAACAGTGCATGATAATGTTTAAAGGAACCTATTGTTTGGGGCGCTTGTTTCTGCCAAAGGACTTTCTGCAGTAGCTTGAGCAATTAAAATAATATGTACATCAATTATATATCATTAGAACTGGTATTTTCAGTGGTAAATAAAAATACCTTAGTTTTGAAAATCGGTTGAGAAATAAATATTTTACAGCGTAAAGGAATTTTTGATGGGCTTTTCCCATGTAAATTCTTTGTTGGTGGGACAGCAGAAAATCAAGAAATGTCAAATAACTTCAGTTGGCCATCATATTTTGGTATAAAACTTTCAGGGTGTCTTAATTTACAAATATCCAACAATTTAAAAAAAAAAATCGATACAAATTCGGAAGTAAAAAATAATAATTTTTTCATGCAGCAGAATTTGCATTGGAAATGCCCCATCAAAAACAGCTTTCGCGCATGAAATTTTTATTTCTCAACCGATTTTCAAAACTAAGGTATTTTTATTTACCCTATACATGTCTATCCAAAACATGTGATCCTTGGGGCGGGGTCAAATGTGACCCGGGGGTCACCATTTGAACAAACTTGCTCAAGGACCATATACTTATAGTAAATGCAAAACATTAAACCTCTGGCTCTTGTAATTTCCGAGAAGAAGATTTTTTATTTTGTTTTCCTATATAAGTCTATGTAAAACTGTGACCCCTCGGGGCGGAGACAAATCTGACCCCAGGGTCACCATTTGAACAAACTTAGTAGAGGACCATAAGCTGATGCTACATGTAATACATGAGAGCTCTGTGCCTTGTGGTTTCAGAGAAGAAGATTTTTTAAAGTTTTTTCCTATATGTCTATATGAAAAACATGCAAAATCTCAATATACAAACTTTGGATCCCCGGGGCACGGCCATTTTTGACCCCGGGGACTTTATTTGAACAAACTTGATAGTGTAGGCGTTGGCGATCATTTTAAAAGAAAAACTGTTGAAATCTGTCCTGCGGTTCTGGAGAAGAAGATTTTTTAAGGTTTCGACCATATATGGCAATGGCGGCCATCTTGGATGTCGCGCTGACCTAATTTTAACAAATCTAAAAAGCATTCATCTAAGGATCATCCATGTGAAGTTTAGTCAAAATTAGCCAAGCGGTTTCTGAGGAGAAGTCGTTTGAAGAAAAGTTAACGACGACGACGGACGGACGACGGACGACGGACGCAGAGTGATCCCAATAGATCACCTTGAGCCTTCGGCTCAGGTGATCTAAAAAACATCGACATTGCCGCATGTCCCTTTAATAATCATGTGGCTAATCGTTGTGCATGTATAATGATTTGATTGATTGATTGATTTAATATGAACATGCACAGCATGCTTGACCATATCAGCTTGATCTAAACATGATTTAATTTAAAGCTAGGTGCTGCAGACCAAATTGACTATTGCATTAGCATACAGTACATAAATGCCACTGAAGTGTGCATTATTATAGTGTATATTTGAGACAAAAGTAACGCCACTCTGTAGCTTTCAAAATAATACAAGATAACATGAGATTTAAAGGACATAATACAGGCCGGTTTAAACACCTATCAACACATGGACATGCTGCAGACCTACCAACACAATTCATTCATATCGTCAAGCATGGGCAGATCCAGAATTTGAGAATTAACAAAAACACGCTCTCAGCCCATTCAAGCCCCGCCAGACCCCACGTCATCACCCCCACTCCCACACAAGATGTTCTTTCATAAAGCCTAATTTTCTTTGCAGTTCTGTATGAAAAGCATTCACTTCGTAATATTTAAATTCAACTGATTCGTTATTTTAGATATTAGATTAGTGTTAGATTTCGAACAAACTTCATTTTTTATACTACACAATCATGCATCCAATGTGTCAGTAGAAATTGGCTATTCCACTGACAGTAGTTATCTTTCTTGCATTTTTCTATCATACCATTCTCCTAAGGCACATCATTGTTGGTACTATAGTACTGTTGTAGTGAATTTGATCACAGGATATTTATGGCACATTTAACATATGGAATTTTTAATAATAATGAAATGGGCTTTCAAATCCTGTTAACACATATAACTGAGACAGTGACCTTGGAGGCAGGTGAGATGAAGGATAAGGATTTCCATCAACATGCCACCATCAGAGATCGAAAATTTACATGGAGCAGAAGTCTGCAGTTTACAACAAAATGTCGTATCCACTGAGCTTCCGAACACACAGACCTTAATATCATCATGTCTTCTAAATTTAAAACAGTTCCAGATGACGCTCTTTCATTGGAGACTTTGTGCAATTATAGAAGGGAAACCCCCATCAATAGTCATGTTTTAAAGCATAGAAACATTTATTATATACTTTACAGTGAAACAGTGGATTTTATGATTAAAATAAAACCTTATATTTTCATTGTTTATATTTCACGTGAAATACCGAAAATGACGTAATGCTGCTGTCGACATTATTACGTCATTGTTCTGGCGCATTATGTTTTTTCTGCATAAGTTTCAAGGTTGTGAGTAAATAATAAATAGAATATTTGTTGGTTTGTCGTGAACATAGCATTTATTTTCTCACTTCTCGATGAAAATAAATCAAGAAAATAAATCCTATATTCACTCCAAACCAAAAAATATGTGCCATCTATTTTAAGGTTTAATACAAACAGGATTTTACACAAGTGCTTATTTATTATTGAATTTATTAACCCTTAACCCTCTACATATATATAATGGACTGTTCTTTCTTTGAATTAGGACCATTCCATTTATGTGACAAAGAGGTGTTTTGGGGAAAATGACTGATCAGCCACCAGACATTGTAAACCCAGATCAGCCTGCGAGTAACTCACAGCTGATCAAGGTTTACAATGGACGCAAAGGCTATTATAGTCGTGCTTAGCGGGTTAAGGGTTAAACAAGTTGGCAAATATGATGCAACAGCTTGCCAGGCTTCATATAAGTTTTGCCAATAAGTTTAATTGATTTATAAATTAGTTTGAATGTGAGATTCTATTCACAGACCACTAGTTTATTATATGTATGCTTTATTACATTCCCATTTTTATGATACAAGTGAATTAAAAAATCATGCTAAAACCGATGATATCTCTAATATTCTCCATTGTCATCCCGTCAAGAAGTCGTCCACCTTACATCTCTGAAGTCGTGCCGCCTTCTTGTGACATCCGATCTGAACTAACTTCAGATTGTCACGCGTAAACAACAGTTTGTACACATGTTCCCAGTTCAGCTGTTGACGTTTCTTCATTGTTTTTGCCGCCTCTATCAACGTTGGTAACACTTCTCGAGATTTTTCAATTCTGGAGTAAACGTTTATTAATATATACAACATGTGTATCACTAGAATTTAATATTAGATAATAAGACAGGGGATTATTGGAAAATGCCCACTAGGTGTCACTTTCTGATAAAAGCAGGCCTGAATAACTTTTTACCTTAGAATATTAACAATTTAGCTTTCGTTTGTTTGTATGGTGTTTTACGTCATTTGCAACAAATGTAAGGTTATATATTATATGACGGTCGATTTTTTTTGGGGTGGAGACAGATCACTCACTTTTCCTGGGTAGAACCAATACTGTACACCTCCCGCCATCCGTAAGAATTGACACTTTCTCACTTACTTTCGTTGTGGCATACATATCTTCTAAGGCAAACTCTGTTTTCCTTTTCCCGTTTTCTCAATTATTTGTCATATGCATGTATTTCCAGTATACATGTACTACTCAAAGTTTGCTGAGCATCACACCTTTTTCCGCCTTATATTTTAACCCAGATGAAGGATATTTATGGTTTCTTTTATATGCAAAAATACACAAGAAAATTGTTTTCTAATAAAAAATTTACCACAAAATAATGAATTTCACATAAATTAATCGTACTTCCATCCCCAATGCAAAATGCGGATACCCGTATCTGATATGCATGAAATTTTAATCTGGCTAAAGAAATTTTTAGAGCTTTAGCCAGATTTGGCTAAAGGGTTTAAAATCCTAGCGCTAGCATAGATTGGTTGATTTAATGTGCATTTGAAAGTAATATTATATACAAATACTCAACATAAAGTAAAACAAAATTAATTGTTGACCTTTTAACTGTTGGTAAAACCAGTCACCGTAAAATGTCGAATTGAAATCTTGGTGCTTAGCAAACTTTGAGTTCCATATTGTCTCTATATAGTTTTAACTCTATGAAAACATAAATTTTAGAGATGATCCCAATTTATAGGATTTTTTATTCCAAAGTTATAAAGAAATGAAAAGAAGAAATTGAAACTGCTGAAAAGGACATATATATTTGTAAAATATCACAAATCTACCTTCAATGATTAAACTATTAAAGTTCCGCCTTGTTCGTTATTCGGAATTAAATATTATACAGCTCCATCAGCAAAGGTGATTTCAGCCTCCATACAATTCCCTCGTATAAAAGGGGTCATAATTGCTTTAAAATGTTAAAATAAAAGCATGAGTTAAAGAACCTGGCTCTATGATTTTGTCTAATGATGCCGAATACTTGCATCAAGCTTCAATCCATTATGTGGAGGTGTCCAATATACATGTACATGCTCACATACAAAACTTAAACCAATATTTTCTTTAAATATAAATTGAGCAATACTTCTGTTACAATAAAAGCATGAGGCATAGACCCTGACTGTATGATGCTGTCTAAGGACGCAGAATATATGTGTGAAGATTCAATCAATTATTTGCATTAGTTTCTGAGTAACAGAAGATTCAGATGATGGTGACAGAAAAAAGATGTGCTAAAAAAAGAAAATCTATATTTAAAGACCTTTTATTTAATCATATGCAAGCAGATTTGAAGTCAAAATGATACTAGATTAATAAGGCCATCCTTAAACAATTGTTGGTTTGCTGTGCTCTGACCTACGCATTAAAAAGGCACCTAACCAGCTACCCAACTTTTTTTTTAACATTTGGGACGCTTTTCTTTTTTTTACATTTTTTACGATAGCGCAGCAAATCACACCAATATCAGGTGCATATATTGTTCATTTTATTTCTTTAAATATTATAAATCAATCTAAACTGAAAACATAACATTAGTAATAAGACAGATTAAAACAGATCATATGTATAATACAGACAGGACATTTACTTGTAAAAAATTAAAAAATCCTACCTACCTACGCACTTAAATCTTCTTTTTTGAGGGGTCAGAGCACATCAAATCAACTATTTTTTATGGATGGCCTAAATTGAGATGCTCATTTTGACACTTCGTAGATTGCCATGTGCCAGACATAAATATGACATCAATCCTACATTGATTTCTAGGTGTTGTACATGAAAACGGCCTCTAACCTAATATACAACAAATTACAATATTTTAACTACTCACATGTGATCCAAATTCCACAAACCAAACAGCTGCCTGTAGCCCCTGGAAGAGTAGGGGTTGATTGTGTGAAAGTTTTCGCATCTTTCGCTGTCAAATGCACCCTCGCACTGGAACCAGCCTTTTTTGTCGCACATCCTGTCACTAGCTTTGGCGGTGCGGTCAAAGTAGCCACTGTGAAGGTCATTCTTCTTCAGCTTTGTCAGAAGCTGTTCTAGAAGTTTTAGAAGAGTTGCTTTGGTTTCTCCTTCACTCTCCTTCTCTATTTGGTCTTTGGCCTGAAAAAAAAGTACAATGTAGAGTTTTATTCACAACAATTGGTATAATATTCCAAACAAATTATTGATTTTCTTTTGGTTAAGAAGCAAAATCGAACTTTAAAGGACAACATCACGGAAGTTTTGACACTTGAAACAATTCGCATTTTATTAATTTCAAAACAAAATTTAAACACTTTAAAATATGCTTATTAAAACATGAAAAGAATAATGCAAAGTTTTCGGAATTGTTCTAATTTAGGAAATCATGCAATCATTGAATTGGGGTTTTAAGGCGCACCAACACATGAAAAGGTTATATGGCGCCTAAAAGGCATGAACATGCCAGGCTCATCTTCCATGTACATCGAGATAAAATATGGAAAATGGGCCTAGAACCTTCTCACCCTGAACTGCAGAGTTGCTGCAAATTCTATCGTAGAAACTCCATTTACGCTGGAGCCACGTTATTGTTTTTCTGCCACTGCTCTTTTGATGCAATGCGAGCGAGATAGCACCTGAAACAATGCAGGGATCATGATGAAGACCTTTAATGAACATGAACAAAAAATGATAAAATGAACATGAATTTGGGGGGATTCTACCCCTCTGCCTATCCCTCCAAAGGGATCTGCAGTGGCACTATTCTTTGCCCCGTGACCCACACGGGGAATCATGCAATCAAATCAATAGACTAGAATAAATCATAGGAAACTAAGCCAAATAAATAGTTTCCTCCTCGAAATATCATGTGAACTATTGCACTGACACAACAGACAACAGCCAGATTGCAGGGCCAAATGTTTTATATATAACGCAGGTATTGTGTACATAACTATCAGATAACAACATCAGCTTTAATAGCAGTTTGCATGCTTTTTTTTACCAAAGGATACACTTTAAATAAGCATCACCTCTGTTACGTTCGAAATTAAACTTATGGTGACTTTAATCATTTTTAGTTCAAAACAAATTATTGTTAAATTTTGGCAACACTTCAGTTGATATTGTAGTGAGAAATAAGGGCTATTCCATTAAAACATACCTGGGACCCCAGGAAGACCCTATTTTCCGAAATTTGGTTCTCTTAACAGTTTCAAAAGTGCCTTCCTGGGGTCCCATGTATGTTTTAATGGAATAGCCCTAAGTAGTCCTACCCGATCACTTTTAAAGCAACTAACCCGCCAAATAACGCCAACATCATATGAAGAAAACGTTTATTAAAACTCTATCCAGGTTTTCAGGTCATATAATAATGTATGTTATATGTGCTGATTAAAAGTATAGGTTTATTCATGGATTTTCCAAAAAATTGTGATTGAATATGCGTTGTTTGGTAACCAGCTCCAGTTTTGGGGTTTGGTCTGACTGGTTAAAGCTGTTTATACGGTGTCTATAGAGTTTGGATTCTCAAAATATGCAAGTTATATATATACCTTGTTGTCAGTAGGTTTAGAAATGGTGTACATATATTGGGCTGTTGTTGGCGGTTAGCTACTTTAGGTAAGTAAATTTATCCCTGTTTTATATAGGAATACTACAAATATATGAAAATGCAATGTACACAGAAAAGAAGACTTTTTAACATGCTTTGTTCTTCACAAAAAAAAATTGACCGTCATATATAACCTTACATGTGTTGAAAATGACGTAAAACAACGTACAAACAAACAAACAAATTCACCAAACAGCTCAAAAGTAAGAGCCTCAGAGTGTGATTGTATGTATTACTAGCTGTTTATAGTTAGCCGCATCCTTGTAAGCTACCCTTTAAGGGGTCCATCAGGCTTTTGGTGATGGTCTATGGGTCTGACTTATAACTGACAATCAAATTATGATATTTTCTATTTCAAAAGGCCTAAACATAATAAATGAGCCTAAAATAACCCCATATTTACAAAGGACAAGTAATTCATTTTACAAAGTATTGAGAAATATGTTCTGTTCTAGAATAATTTAAGCGTTTTATGACCGATTAAATTGATAATCTACGATGAATTCAAACTTAAACGACAAGTTTTGACTGATATGACATATTTTTATCGTGAATTGGAAAATTATAACTACATCAAGTAAAAGCCCCCCTCCCCACTATCCTACCCCACACACATACCCCACCCCTTTAAGTTCTTGAGACCCCAAAATAATTACTGTATTAAAGTAACTTCGTATGCGTGTCTGGGCACTGTGTCGCATCACTTCATTCTTCGTCTTGTATTTCTTGTTGAGACCTGGGAAAACAAACAACTGTAAGTACAGGATGTCACGTGTTGAGACCTGGGGAAAAAAAAACTGTAAGTACAGGATGTCACGTGTTGAGACCTAGGAAAACAAACAACTGTAAGTACAGGATGTCACGTGTTGAGACCTGGGAAAAAAAACAACTGTAAGTACAGGATATCACGTGTTGATACCTAGGAAAACAAACAACTGTAAGTACAGGATGTCACGTGTTGAGACCTGGGAAAACAAACAACTGTAAGTACAGGATGTCACGTGTTGAGACCTGGGAAAACAAACAACTGTAAGTACAGGATGTCACGTGTTGAGACCTGGAAAACAAACAACTGTAAGTACAGGATGTCACGTGTTGAGACCTGGGAAAACAAACAACTGTAAGTACAGGATGTCACGTGTTGAGATCTGGGAAAACAAACAACTGTAAGTACAGGATGTCACGTGTTGAGACCTGGGAAAACAAACAACTGTAAGTACAGGATGTCACGTGTTGAGACCTGGGAAAACAAACAACTGTAAGTACAGGATGTCACTATTAAGACCTGGGAAAACAAACAACTGTAAGTACAGGATGTCACGTGTTCAGACCTGGGAAAACAAAGAACTGTAAGTACAGGATGTCACGTGTTAAGACCTGGGAAAACAAACAACTGTAAGTACAGGATGTCACGTTACAAGGTGTGGCGATAAATACTGATAGGAAATGTAATACCGACTAAATGACCATTCGGCACTGAGTTTTTTAATTTACCATTTTGAACGTGTCGATTCTTACGGATGGTGGGAGGTACACAGTACTGGTTCTACACATGAAAATGGGATGGTCAGTCTCTACCATGCTACCTTAAAAATAATTGACAGTTATATATGCCTAAAATGTGCTAAAAATGACATAAAATGCCATTCAAACAAACAAAACCTTTTTAGATTAAACATGTCAAAGCAATAATTTCCATGCAATCTCATTGGAAATTTTATGGGGAATTCATATATTAGACAAGCATTAGTAAACTGCAGCGTGGATTTATAAAAAGCATAGTTGTTATTGTTACTACATGTATATCAGAACGTTAGTTGACTAACACGGTTTACCATATAATCCCTAATAAACACCCGTCAAGAAAACCAAACTCTGCATGTCAATCAATTTTAAAATGCATTGGATTTTAAGTTTTCTAGTGATTTTGTGTGTTCCATTGCGAATGAAACAGATTAACTTGCATCTTTTTGTAAGTTTTAAAAAAGAAATCTGAGAAAAAAGGGGCGGCGTTTATTAGCGGAGGTGCGTTTATTAGGGATTAACGGTATATAATATAAAATCTGCATTTTTAATTTAATACTTTGATAGCCCGATCAAAGATTCTATTAGTTATGTCTGGCAGAGGATTCAAAAATTTACATTGCGATATCCTAGCAGACGAGAATGTTATTTCAAAACCTTGTAGTAAAGTAAGTTACTTCAAAACATGAAAACAAGCCTCATTCTTCAATTATGCTTGTCACCAAATATCCTATACAGGTTACTAGGGATGGGAATTCTGTTCAAAATCAGAATCCATTATCGGTTATAATCAATTCTTTATTGACTCCAATTGATTGATTAATCAATACAGTTGAGTTTTTTTCACGACTGTCACAACTTCTCAAGATTTTAAGCTCACTTCTACCTGTTTTATGCAACTTGTTCGTGTTTATTAGATAATAAATTAAGGTTATCACTATCTTTTGTTGCATGTTGTTTCAATTTGTTATCCATTTTATTTACAATACAGATTCAAATACCATTGTTCTTGTTCGGTTTGGCTCAAGTCAAATATGTTCCGATAATAGATTCTGAAAGTTTGTAATCGGTGATCGTAACAGGCATCCATCGTCAAATGACAATCGATTAATTTCGATCATCGGCCCTTCAATATAGTTTACCTTCAAACCAATCTTCGCTCTCGTATCGATACTCGGACTCTACATCCGTATCCAGGAGTTCTAGGTACTGGGATATGATGTGCATTTTCTCAGGTGCATCCTCGTCGGCCAGCATCTCACGGATCTGGTCGGCAACCTCACCGTTGCGAGATGCAGTGTACAGCTTACTCAGGGCATCATGGATCAAAGCACCCGCTGAGGACAGAAATACTCGAGTTTAAAACAGTGTTCCATCCTCCAATTGATACAGAGTTGAAATAAAACAAGAGGTTAACATTGAAGACCTCAGAGTCTAAGATGGTTGGTTGAATGTTGTTTTACGTTGTTAGGCTATATATGATGGTCTATTTTTTAGTGGTGGAGGCAGACCATCCAATCTTTCCTAGGCAGAACCAGTACAGTACTACTGTATACCTCCTGACATCTGTAATTTAGAATCCACACGTTCTCACTTAAAATCAAGCTCCTAGTGGGATTTGAACCTGCAGCGGTGAGAGGCGAGAAGGTTTCAAATGTAGCATCTTTACCATCCCTGCCACGGAGGCCCAGGATCTAAGAGCTATACTCTAATAACCTGACTGAATTGGGAGCCATCAGGACAAAAATTAAAAAAGTATACTGATGTCAAACTAGAGGAAAGTTCCTGGGAACACTTGTATTGGCCACCTTGTGATTATCGGTGACCTTTGACCTACTGACCCCAAAATAAATATGAATTATCTTCTCTTCAAGGACAAACAAGTTAAAAAGTTTAAAGACGGTACATGCAATCCTTCACAAGTTATTGAGCGGAAACTGTTTTTCATTTGCAGATCACAGTGATCTTGACCTGTGACTGGCTGATTCCAAAATCACTAGGGGTCATCCTCTCACCAATGGGCAATCAAGTTATAAAGTTTGAAGATGGTACATGTAGGTGCAATCCTTCACAAGTTATTGAGCGGAAACTGTTTTTCATTTGGAGATCACAGTGACCTTGACCTGTGACTGGCTGATCCCAAAATCACTATGGTTCATCCTCTCACCAATGGGAAATCAAGTCATAAAGTTTGAAAATGGATGGTGAAATCCTTCAGATGTTACTAAGCAGAAATAAAAGAGTTACACCGACGACAACACTGATCATGAGATCAAATGGACAAAATGATCCCTAAGTTTCGGACATGCTGCACAGGTGATACAATAAACATTACCTAGGACAAGAATCGAATTTGCATTCTTCAAACAGATTTGTGTCAATATGTAAAGTTGCTGTGCTTGAAAATAATGACAACTTTCATGGTTAAATTCATAAATCCCTGACCTAGCCCCTTATTTTCATCCCCTGTTTAAGCTAAACAATTACCATTTTTAAATGTCTTACCTCCTCCCCATTTCTCTCCTTTTTTAAGGAACACAAGAACTGTCTGGTCTGGCAGTTTCTTGAAAAACGCATCACTGTCAATAACAGTACCATCATCTTCTGAAACTACAGTCACCGACTTGGCATCAATCTGAAACAAAGTACTATTACAATTAAATATACTTCAGGGAAAAGGAAACACAACTTTTTAGGGGAAGCTTGTGTATGTGCAGTGAGTGTTTGTTCAACTAATCTATTATTAATTAACCAGTGACTGAAAATTGCCACTAATACCTTCACCATATTTTCTATTGAAAATTGATACTGTGTATAAAGTTACTGAGAAATGAAAGTATTGTTTTTAAATACAAGTAAATATGTATAAATTATCACTCTCCCTTTTCCATATCACACCTGATATCATCCTGAGAATTCAATATCAAAACCGAGGTCCGTAGGGATGATATCAGATGTGATGTGGGAAAAGCAGAGTTGTAATTTATTTATCATTACCGGTACACACAAAAAAAAAAAAATTTGAAATAATTATAGATCTATGAGGTGTGATATTGAAAGTGAAGAAATGTAATATACCGTATTCATCATTGATTACTGAGTACTGACTACTGAAAAAATAGCAAAATCTTTTTTTTTCTTTTTTTATTTATTTATTATTTATTTATTTTATAAGTTTCTTTATCAATTTTGGAAATGTTATTATTAACAAAGCACTCCATTCAGGTATGTTTTTGCTTAATAATTTTCTTTATATTTAACTTTGTGTTTTAGTAAAGCGCGCATACACATACAAAGTGGTCCTTTTTCTCCACCGCAAACGAGTATTTCGATTCATACAGACTTTCTTAGATTAGCCCTCCAAAGTACTGCAATGAAAGAAAGCGTACATTACCGTGAACAATTAGAAGGGGTAATCTCAGAACATACTGGATGAATCGAAATACCAGTTGCAACAGAGGAAAGAGCTCATTCTGTAGACGGCTCTGCACTTTAGTTGAACAAAATTTGTTAAATATGAAGAAAGTATTTAAGCAAAAATATACCTGAATCGAGCGCTTTGTTGACACATTTTTTGCCGTGAACTGGTTAAAAGTGGCCAGAGATTCAAACGTCTTTTACCTGCATCCATTTTAACGGGAATGAAATTTAAACGGACATTAAAAATGGCCTGAATGTTTATGATGTCAGTAAAATCAACACGAACAGGTTATCACCCGCAAATCCTGTGCAGAAAGAATTGGATTGCACATCATGTGTCATACAATAACGAGGTACCAGGGATAATAACACTATAGTTTAATGATAAATTGTATATAAAAACAAGAGTTGTCTTCCTCTGGATTCGTTGATACTTTTTCATAACTCAGAGCAAATTTCAACGGTATTCAGTGTGTTTTTTGGCTGAAGAACCTGAAGGTCTGTTGTTGGTGCAGGGTATTTGGTGTGCATATCCAGTCCAAGGACAGGTCATGATACATTTACATTTCAAAGTTGAAACAGTCTATTAAATCATTATTAAAATTGTTTTATTATTAGAATGTTGTGTTTCTGGGTTTCAAGAACCTCATTACTCATGTCCAGTAAAACCTCAGAGTGTTCTGAGAATGTAATGAGCTTTAAATTAACTGGTTTCATTGGTCCAATTTTTATCACTGAACTGATCAGAATGCTTCATTCATATTTTTATTTGGTTGTTTCTATCATGACATCGCTTTCTGGTATTATGACATCGCTTTCTGGTATTATGACATCACATCATGCTATTATGATGCAACTCAGTGTGTTCTCAGAACTGAATGAGCATTTTAATTGCTGTGAGAAACAAATTAAGACTGTTTGTATCACTCATTGAGTAATGAGTTTCTTGAAACCAAGAATCACAAAATTCTAAAACAATTTTAAATGATTTAATAGACTGTTTTCAGGGCACTAGTCAGCTTTTAGGGGATCGGGGCCAGGGCCATCAGGAAGGCGAATTTTGCGTTGTTTTCATATCAAAGGGGAATTTCTAAGAAACACAAATTGGTGTGTTTTTTATTATTTAAGTGGCACCAAGAATATACCATTCCAAATTGCAAAAAGTATGCCCTTTTCCTGTATTGCAGTTTAACAATTTCTAATAATAAAAATAAAACTTTTTCTTTAAAGGGGAATTTTTCACAGGAAAAAGGGAAAAATACATACTTTTAGGGGTGGGGAATGGGGCCAAAAATGACCAAACGAGTGCCCTACATTTTTATGGGAATTTAAGGAATAAGGCAATGCCTCTTGTGTCCCATATTCAGTAATGATCTGCCAGTGGTTATCAAGTCTTTTCTAAAATGTGGCTAATGTGTCTGCTTCAACTATACTCTGTGGAAGATTGTTCCAGTGATCTATGACATATGCTGAAGAAGTTTTGTCTCAAAGACACTCCTTTTACAAGCCTTGGCTTAAATAACTTTATATTGTGTCCACTCGTAGCATGTGTGGTTGGATCAGTTACTTTAAACAATGATGAAGAGTCCAAATCATATTTATGTTTCAATATCTTGAATGTTTCGATGAGATCGCCTGACACGTCTCTGTTCAAGAGAGTACATATATAAAGCTGAAAGTCTTTCTTCATAACTGAGATCTCTTAGCTCTGGTACTAGTTTGGTTGCTCAATGTTGTATTTTTTCTAAACATTCAATATCCTTACGATAATAAGAGCTCCAAGCCTGCACACAATATTCTAATAGAGGACGTAACTATACTTTATAACTGGTATAATTATATAATAATAAAGCTTTTTTTATCGATGTGTTTAAAAATTCTTTTCAAATAACCAAGACGTTGTATCGCTTTCTTTGCTGCTTAGTGCCCAGATCATTGTATATGTTGTTGTCTATTATATATGTGTTGTGTGATATTTGAAAGTTTCAAATATCAAAAAAATAACAAGGTTGGAGGTATGTAATAGGACTCAGTTGGGGGATATGTAAATAGATAGGTTTATAAGCGCGTTACTACTGTCTCACTGCAGAGCTGGCTTTTATGGTGATATCGGAGGAGCACCCGCTTCACATGCAAGGGGTCCCGAGTTCAAACCCGCTGAGTGCCTAAATATTTACATGTAATTTTTCACTGTAATTTTTAATGGTGGACAATTGATAAACCTCTTCTAATTTTCACCAATGGTGGGCATTGTATGAGGTTATTCCCAGATGCCAATGTAATCGGACCCGCAAAAATACAATGAAAAATTCTCCCATTTTCATTGTAGTTTTAAGATTATCTGAATTTGCAATATTGAAATTGTAACTAGATCTGGATTATCATTACCAAAATGAATTGTTTTACACTGGACTACATTAAATCTCAGAAGCCATAAATTTGACCATGATTGTAATATCATGTTGTAAATACATGCATATATTCATATTTTTACATGAATTGACAATCATTACGAGTGTAAACCGCGCTACCTGAAGCTTTTCACATCCTTTTCGGACAAGTTCTTCAAAGTTTTTTGCTGTTAGACCGACCCTCTTTTCTCGTTTAACATCTTGGATTTTGTAAGCCCGTATTCCCATGTTAAATAAAGACAGAAATCTGTTTATCATACTCCTTTTGGCTCAGCTGCCATTTGTAAACAAAAGCAAAAAGGTATGAAACCACTAACTATTTTCCCCAGTGACACCAATGTTAAAACAAGTTGCTACAACTTCAACTCCAGTATCATGAGTATGGATAATGCATCAGTGTAATTTTCTTTCACATAGAAAACTCATTTTCCAGTTGAAAAATCATCAGAAAAGTTGTTTTTTTTTGTTTACTAAACAGGTCAAGGGTAGAGATGTTTTCATTGATAGTTGCCTAATGATCCAGTAAAACCCATTAATACGCTTCTGATACATATAACCATAAAATCGAATAAAAATGGGCAGTTTTCCCCTACTTATAATGCCCATTCCCATCAAAACATGCGGTATTATTTTAATATTATAGGAACTACATTGGATTGGTGGTTGTAAACCTAAAAAGCCAAGCGGTTTCAAGTAATGTGGTTTATACCTCGGCGTCTAAGAAATTGACGGCTACAAAAATCGGGATGATCTAGACATTTTCCAAAATGTCTCTTTTCCTGCAGGGTAGAAGTTGGTTTCGATTTACTTTAATAGTGCTAATACTAAAAGTAGGTATTCATTTTCTTTTATTCAGGTAAAAGATCGCACAGTACGTATTAACAAGGATTTTTTTAAAGGGAAAGTAATCCATGATATTATAGAGGTCTACATCTTATAAATGTCAAGTCCAGACTCTATTGTGCCCATAAGTCAGGTATACCTTGACGTGTACGTTGGCGGACGGACTATAAACCTTAGAATTACACACACACACACATCTTAAAAATGTCATATCAAATTACAAGTCATTAAAAATTAAAACTTTAAAAATGTCTTATCAGTCTGTACAAATTATACAAGTAGAACAGAGAGGGTCTTCCAGCGGTTTTGGGGAACATGGCCATTTATTTTTGGGGAACAACGGAATGTTGTCTGTTATTGGTAATATTTTTGGGGAACAAAACTGTTTTTGGGGAACAAAGCAAAATATTTTTAGCGAAATAAGAGAAAATTTGGTCATATGTTCAGGGAACAATGGAACATGGATCCCCCACCCACCCCCGGGAGGGCCTCAACAGAAACTGCAGCATTCCGTCAACAAAAACAAAATTACAAAACAAACGACATTTACAAGGAAAATGCAACGTATGCGACACAACAAACACAAAAGGGTTGACAATTAATACGGTACCGCATTTAAACGGTCAGTAACAAAACGTCAGCTTGGTGTTTAAACCGGGTTCTAGGCTGCACCAAACTTAACTCTTACCCTATTGTTATCCCAATAAAACGGGACTGTGTAAATAAAGAAATCCCCACCAGGCTATATTATCTACAAACCAGACAGCATTTATAGTCAATATATGTATTACAAAAAGAAACTCATGTATATATGAATATGTGAGTTTTTAAATAATTTGCCAGTTAGCTACAGTTATATTATATACAATATGGCACATCAGAGACCATCATCTGTCTCCGGGACTCGTAACACATCGTCCAAAAAAAGCTGGCAATGGATGCTCAAACATGTTTCCCGATGACATTAAGTCAATACAATGCGATACTTGTGAGTGATGGGTGAGTTTGCCTTGAAGCAAAGTGCCTGAGGATATGTACGACCTCATAAATACATATTCTGCAGATAAAACTGGTGCTAAAGGTGTCTCAAACTTATTTGATGGGTTTTGGGGATCTGTGACGTGTACTAATGTTATGCTATGGACAAATGCATTCCACTACAAAAGCAAGGTATTAATGGCGTGTTAAACAGTGATAGCGTAGCCAAAGCTGTGATTTTAAATTTCCTTTTCAGTAGTGTATTCGTGAATGAAGACACTTTAAATGTGCCAGTATTGCCTGACAGAGTTTTAATGAAGAGCTAAGGGATATAGTGGTGACTCCAGAATTAGTTAAGAAACATTTACTCAAATTGAATACTCCTATGTCTCCTGGTAATGATCAGATGCACCCCAGAGTGCTGAAATAACTAGGAAATGTACCAGATCAATGGAAGTACGCTGTTGTCATAACCCTATTTAAGAAGGCGAACAAGAAGAAACCCGAACATTATAGACCTGTTAGTTTTACAAGTGTAGTATGCAAGGTACTGGAAACCATAATGAGAGATGTTATAACGAAGCATGTAACACAACTATTAGGGGGAACAGATAGGTGGTTCAAAATTCTAGACAGAGGCGGTATTATTGATTGCATATATCTTGACTTTCGTAAAGCATTCGATACTGTTTCCCACAGACTTTTGATGAACAAATTATATAGTAATGGAATATGAGTGCATTTAGCATCTTGGATTGAAAGTGTTCTAAGTAACAGACAACAAGCAGTTAGGATATGTACCTTCGTGTAAAGTAACTCTCCGACCACCAGTGGTATTCCTCAATGATCGGTACTGGTCCGACATTATTATTTTTAATCTTTATTAATGACCTGCCCGAGACGGTCAGTTTGTTTGCAGGCGATACCAAGATCTGCGGTGAAACCGCATCAGTTAGTGACTGTGAGGCAATTGAAGATGACCTCAATATATTATCTCTTTGGACGGATGAATGGCTTTACGTTTAGGTAGGTAGAAATAATATATAGAAAAGAAACTTGGGGTAACCTTCAACATGACAACGAACTTAACATTTTGGAGCATATAGCTATTTGTGTTAAAAAGGCAAACTAAAAAGTGGGTTTAATACCTAGATTATTTTGCTATTTGGACAAGGATAGGTTTTTAAATGTATATAAGTCACTAATAAGACATACACTAGAGTATGCGTCGGTTGTTGAAATAAGCCACAGCTGCATTAGAAAACACACAATGTAGAGCTACAAAACAAGTTAAGGAATTGGCATCACCACCATACGAAGACAGCCTTAAAAGTCTAGGATTACCAACACTCATTTATCGTCGTAAAAGAGCTGACATGATCCAACTTTTTAAGACTGAGAACAACTTGGACCAGGTAGAACTAGACTCTATATCCATAGCTACACATTCTAAAACGAGAGATCATAATCTGAAATTGGAGAAAAGACACTACAAGTGATATATGAAACACTTCACTGCTAGGAGTATACATCCTTGGAAATGCACAGAGGCAAAACCTATCAATATATTCAAAAGTGAGATAAACAATACCTGGAAACATATAGCCAACAAACTTCATTACAACTTTTAACTAGAACGAATTAGACGGCGCCCATCGCAAATACCCACGTTTTCTTCTCACAGGTCAATTCCTTTTATAGCATGATAATGGACTTTGGAAACGGCCGTATCCATTTTACATGTAATTGTATTGATTGTGCTATATACTGAGATCAGAAATAGTACTATTTATGCTTTTCTTTATACATGTATGTGTATGGTATTTGTGTATATGAACTTCTGACCCCTATCCCAGAGTCGCATGGTGAGCCTGGAGCAAATTATACTGATATTCCCAAACCATTACATTTTATTGAGAAAGAAAGTTAGATAATTTACCCAACTTACCTCTTCCCTCCCCACCCCAACCCAACCCACCCCACGTCCCACTCACCCACACAAACAGGGCCCCACTCCCCCACTCCCCCACCTGGGCACACCTCTAAGGCGGAAACACGGGAATTGTTTGATATGCTTTATATTTTCAGCGGAGTATACTTGTATACAACCCATCCCTCCACCACAACCCCAGGGAAGACGTCCGAGTTTTAAATAATAAATCATTTGACATGCTGAGTATCTCTGTCATTATACCAATATAATGTGCAAACGTATCGCAAAAATACACTGTAATTGCAATATTAGTGTATTTGATGCCCCTTCCCCCAGGCCCCACCGATGACGTAGGAGGAAACAAATATATGCAACCAGTGTAATCACGGCATCTTAACATTTCATTTAAGACATAATTAAACAAATCAAATGACACCCCATATTACCCTCTCTCCCGCCCCGTATTACCCCCCCCCCCACCCCCTCCCCTCACACAAACACACACACCCCAAGCCCTGGGCAGACGTCAAAGATTGAAGTAATAAAATTGTTTGGTATGACGTGGTTAATCTTTCATAGACGAGTATATACCAAGCTATAAGCAAAAATATGCAAAAATTAGTGTAAATGAATTTATAGCGTATTTGACTTTTTGACACCCCTTTCCCTTGGCCCCACGGAGGACGTAGTTGGGAAAACATTATACAGTATAATCCCATCAACATAACATTGAATTTGAAACATAATTACAATTTTTTTTTTTTTAAAAAAGACCACACCACCCATTCACCCTGGGCCCCTGGGCCGAGTTTAAAGTAGTAAAATCGTTTGATATGTTGTTTATTTTTCATAGGCGATTACATATGCCAAGTTATATGCAAACATATGGAAAAATGACAGCGTAATTGAATTTTTAGTGTATTTGAATTTTTTAATTGACGAAAATAAGCATCTGCCGAAACATCGATACTTAAACTCGGCTCATAATGACCAAGAACAGTCGTCGAACTCAACTGTAATGTGATTTTACTGAAAACATTTTCCTGTGTAGGACCCTTCATATCCATGTATTTTCAGATTTGTTTTCTCTGCCAAGTTAGGTGAACATTTACCTAATCGATTGACCATGCAGGTAATCGATTGACCATACCTGCGTACATCTGAAACGTGTTGTGGTGCAGGCATCTCTGTGATAGCCTTGACCTTCTCTGGGTAAAGCCCTAATTCCATCGGCACTTATTTACTAAATAAACTTTTATGTAACTGATGTTTTTGAGAGCTCATATTTGCATTCCTTTAGTGTGATACCTGCTTTTTCGACTTTCTCCAGAACTTTGTGCAACCTGCCATCGTGCTGCTCTTTGTGTTGCTATGCTAATCAGACAATCGTCCATTTGGCACACTACCCCTGGGATATTCTCAAATAATTCAGATATTTTCTTTTGAAAGAACTAAAGAGCCGAACTTATGCTGAAAGGAAACATTAAAGGCATACCGACCAAAGGGTGGTTTGAACTTAAACGATTTTCTAAATAAATAGTAGAACCAGAACCTTTGCCGTGATACATTAATAATGCACCGTATCATATGTTTGTGGCATAGTTGAGAGCGCAGTTGATAGAGACGTCGTGGATGCCGCGGGTTCGTTTTCTGAAGCGACAGAAAACCACATAGATACATGTCCCTATCATTGTTGTAAGTCAGGGTTTTTAAAAGGAACAACAAAATACAACAATTTAAATCTATATATTCAGTTGAAATAATAAGCACTTATGCGATATTGGATCTATTTGAGTAATCAGATGACAGATCAGCCGACCCAAGGACCAGGCGAGACACGACAAACGGTTGAGTTGTCATCACAATACAGCCCCTGATCACACAAAGCTGTTGCAGGGTACATACGGTCATCTATTTCGCACATCTCGCCTTCACCTGTGGATTAGAAAGTATATTTCAGTACAATGACACGGATCTTATATCTGGCTATACAATTTAATTAGTAACACAGGGGTCCACCACTACAGTGGTCCATATTTGAAGACACAAACCAATACACATTGCCAAACAATGCATGTCAATATATTGTACTTCCGAATAAAACACCACAGCACCACAGGACGTACATGTATATCATATACTACTGAACCACACATATAACGTTAACAGTACCATATGTGTTTCATGAAATACAATATCGCCAAGCAAATGTTGTAAAAAAGCTGGTAGGGTCAGTAGAATGTTTTTTGTTTTTTTTGTTTTTTTTAGCCGTCTTCTGACGACCCGTTTAATCTCCCCGTCAACTGGTGGAGCAAGGGTCGGAGTGGACCATCCTTTACCACACCTTACATACATGCAATATATGAAATAAGCGTAATGAAATTAAAATTAATACAGAAAAGATACACGTATTGTACGGTTATGGCAGGGAACATACGATTTCAGGAAGAACAAAAATCTGTCTAAGAAAAAAAAAACGGCTCCTTTATCTAACAGTTGATTGCTGTCCAAAGGCCTAAATCAAATTTAATATTCAATATTGATATAAGTGATTTACGAATTGTCAGTGTCTTGGGTTTGCTCTACCCGGAGGAGTGCATGGATAGGAGTTAGTAGAATACTGATTAATCTACAATGATTTTGTACTGGCTCCATGAATTTTCAAATATTTCTAGTTGATTATTTCTAATTGCGATTTGTCTATGTGCTTCATACAGATATCTTAGTCTGTATATCATTGGGGTAAGAGAGAAAGGTGTTTTTAGACGTTTTGAGGTAAATATATAGTATTTCATTTCTAAAATATTTTTTAACTCTGCAGTCGATTGTTCTTGTGTTAAAAATAAAAGCTTGTTCTGACAGATTCAGATTTATGTTTTTTGTTAAAAAGAAAGAGTTTATCCGTGTTAAAAAATGTGAGATGAAGGACAGGTCCAAAACATACGAACTATAGTCTCGTCTTTGTGGAAGGAGTGGCAAAAGGGTTTTCAGTTTTTGTTTTATTTTATATAGATAATGCCGTGTTGAAAGAAGCCGATGGTTAATTCTTGTTTGAAACCATTGTAGTATTGTGCTAGAAGTAATTTTGAAAGGGGATGAATATATTATATGTCTTTCCATGTTTCGGCTTCAACATCATAAACATATTCCCATTTGATTTTTGATGTTGGACTTTCGTTATTTCTGTTAAAAAAGGAAAACATATCAGTGCAACATTTCTTGTTATTGATGATTGCTTTAATATTCGCAGGTAAAATTGTGTTTTCTAATTTGTTCATTGTTATTTCGTTTTGCAATTGTTTTCTAAAGGTTTTAATGGCAGGTTTTACTACTCCTTCGTAGATTAGAAAATTTGTTGTAATGCCAGTTTTCTCTTCGAACTCAGTAAAATAGGTTAAACATATTTATGTATTGTTAAAAAATAAGTTAAGAAATTATGATTGACCTACCCAATGTGGTAAAACATGCCATACAGCAACCGCAATACCCTCCGCCTTGTCGTACCGTACCGTTACAGTGTACAACTGGTGCACAGTCGACCTTCTCGCAGTGAGGAAACTGACATATCAATCCGAATGCACTGGTCACTATTGCTACAAGTACTACAATGTAGGCTGTCTTTGTTAGTGTAATCATATTGTCATACTTTCGTATAATGAATATTTCGTCTAAAGATTGGCAGAGGTCAATGTTCTTTCATATGAAATTATTATCTTACTGTTGTCATTTATATCTTCCAGGTGTCATTCTTATCTTTATCGTCTTTAAAGGGATGGGATTGTTGGCTCTCTGAGAGGTTATTCCTTCAGTAACAAGTTGTTAAGGAGATATATATGTTTTAAACAAATGTTTCTCATACCTTATAAAAGGAATACTAACAGAAAAATCTTATTTCAGCTGTTGAATAGAGAATCTTTCCTACTCTCGCCCGGCGCTGCACTTTTTCAATTTGATTTGATTGGCGGCTTGTGTTGGGGTCCTAGACAATGGAATTTTATTCTAATTTTGGCTTACTAGGGCTTTATATACGTGGTCTTTAATTTTGGTTGAATTTACTTTTAAGTTTTTTAATTTTCGTAGAAAACCTAGTGATTGATTCGCTTTGGAAGCCGTAGGGTTTGTGTGTTATTCGCGTTTTAGATTTGACTGAATAGTTATGCCTTTCGGTTGAATTAGTTTTTTCTATGCGATGACCCAGTGAAGTAAGAAGAGAGTGAATGGTGACCCGTAATGGAGATATAGCGCAGCTGACTGAAATCTCGTATGGCTTCGAGAAGTGGAAGGAACCTCGTTTTAGCGTTAAACTTTTCTGAATATCCGCCATTTTGTTTCCATCGGTGAAGTGCTCTGCTTTGTGAAATTGTAAAATATTTGACTGTTTTGCATTATTAGGTCATCTTACTTCACAGAACTTGTTTGTTGTTATATAACTAATAGTTGATATTGACATTTTGGGTATTTTTACGTTACTTTACAGTGAATTGATTGATATAAAATAAAATGCACAAACTGTTGGTCGGCCGTGTTCGTTAAAGTATTGTTTATCAGATGTCGAGATGGCGCAAATCCGCTATACATTTGTTTGTTTTAATTAATTCCTCAAAAATAAACAGCTCGCCGTCGAAAACTGTGATTGTAAAAAGTAGTGGTCCACTTTTTTTATGCAAAACTCCTTTATTTTATCTAATAATTTGTGTTAAAGACTGCATAGATATCGACCAGCATGGCCGATTCTAGCCAATGCCGATTAAATGCACCCTTTTGTACTTCTCTATTAATTTGTTTGTTTTATTTAATTCCTAGAAAATAGACAGCTCGCTGTCGAGAAATATGATTGAAGAATGTAGTGGTACACTTTTTGTTATGCAAACACCTTAATTTTGTCTAATAATTTGTCTTAACAACTGCATAGATATCGCACAAAACGACCATACATGCCGATTCCATCCAATGATTATGAAATGCTATCTTGTTTGACTTCGCTATACATTTTTTTTGTTTTAGTTAATTCCTAGGAAATAGACAGCTCGTTGTCAAGAAATATGATTGACGGATGTAGTGGTACACTTTTTGTTATGTAAAAACCTTAATTTTGTCTTAAAGACGACATAGGGTGTCGACCAAAACGGCCATACATGGCCGAATCTAGCCAACGACGATGCTGTAGGAATCCGCTTTAGGTTTTTTAATTTTAGTTAATTCCTCCAATAAAAACACCTCGCTGTCGAGAAATATGATTAAAGAATGTAGTGGTACACTTTTTGTTTATGTAAACGCTTTAATTATGTTTTAAAAACTCTTATTCAACCCATCTGTGTTGGTGCTCTTTTGGTTAATTAAATGTCCTTTCCAGCAGTTGAACAACGAACAACACCTTTTAATGTCTGTATCAATTCAGCGCTTTCCAATGCATTTCACCATAAATTATGCGTCCTGGAGATAGTATTTTTTTTACTATAAGTTCTTAAACCCATATGACCTACATAGATATATAATCACGCAAAAACAGTTAAATGAAGCGGCGCTAACGCAGGGTTTTATGGCAGTTGTTTATTGCGATCAAAAGATATAAAGGGTTTCTCCAATCATAATTATACGGTGCCCCGTGGCTAATTGGTCGTCCTAAGCAGGATGTTTGTTTAGATCAAAGAGGCCATAAATCACTGGCAAACACTGGCCACCCGTGGTGTGTTGACATCGAATATATACCATGATTGTGTAATATTATTATTTTTCAATTTTATTTATATTATATGCATCTATGAAACTAAACACATAAGAAATAGATTATGTTCATTCGGATTTGTCAAAAAACACACTCATAAGTGTGTTAACGTTTCATTTTTATTTAACAAATTATCATTGTAACAAATTGATTTG
>JAWPHD010019334.1:0-36160 GCA_037043455.1 Cyrtodaria siliqua
TTACCTTAAGTCTGATATAGTAAAAACATTCAACCTTGGTAGCGACTACTCCTCTGAAACTACTTGACAGTTTTTATGAAACTTCACTCTCACCTAGCTATCAAAATCTATCAGTAGAGCTTCAAGGTCATTGACCTCTTGTTAATTTATATTATTTTAAAAGATGTATTAACCAATGTCATTATTTTGTTCAGATTCGGAACCCCAAGTGTGATTATTTTGTTCAGAATTTGGATTGAATAACCCAGTGTCGATTATTTTGTTCAGAATTCAGATGATTAATCCAAGGTCATTATTTTATTTCAGAATTTAACCAAAGTGTCACAGAGTATAATTTCGGTTAATGGATTTATGAATGTAAGAATTATAATTTTTCCAGCTAGTTAATGTTTTACGCAGTTCCACCAATATATGTGGGTGAACGGTACTTGTAAAATATCCATACGCGAAGTTTTCGGTAACTTACATTAAACGTTATCCTCTCAACATTATGGTAAGATGCAGCAGTAATCCTAAAGGGTCACACATGGCAATCTGTCGATATGGTTTAAAACTCTTGGCATTCTGTTAGTTTTTTAACTCTACTGGCCAAAGGCTAGGCGAGCGTTATGGGATCACTCTTTTTTTTTCGTCTGTCTCAGTTTGGTCCGTCTGTAACAGGGTACAAATATAACAGGTGGTGTGAAAAAAGCGTTCCTCAACCGGGACTCGAACCCAGGGGTCTCTGGTTTACCATGACCAGCGCTCTAACCACTGAGCTATCGAGGACATACGGTTAGGAATCGATATTTCACCATATACCTGTACCCGGTTACACGTCTGTTAGCAATTTTATAAATCGACATCTCCTCGGAAACCGCATGAAGGATTTGATGAAACTTCAGCACAATGTTACTTGGGAGGCCCCTCTCAGAGTTGTTCATGGCCGCCAAGTCATCCAAGATGGCCACCATGGCTAAAACTAGGTCAAATTTAAGGAATTTTCAAACGACATCTCCTCCGAAACCACTTATTCGATTATTGTGAAATACCATAAACATGTTCCTTGGGTTGGCCTCTATCAATTTGTTTTTTATTATCGTCAAATAATCAAAATGGCATCCACGGCGAACTCAAAGTTTACATAGAGTTATATTAGGAAAAGGTCTAAAAATGACATCTTCTATGAAACCGCTTGAAGGATTTTGATGATACTTCATTACAATGATCTTTAGGAGAGTCCCCTCAGATTTGTGTTTTTCGCAGCCACCAGTCCTCCAAGATGGCCACCACGACTAAAAATTAGGTCAAATTTAAAGAAATTTCAAACAAACATCGTCCGAAACCAATTATTACATTCTTGTAAAATATCATAAACATGTTTCCTTGGGTTCGGCCTCTATCAAGTTTGTGTTTTTTCGTGTTATCGTCGAATAATCAAAATGGGCTGCCACAGCGACCCACAGCATTACATGAGATGTTATATAGGGAAAACATATAAAAACAACATCTTCTCTGAAACCGTTTGAAGGATTTTGATGAAACAAATCACAATGGTCTTTGGGATAGTCCCCTCTCAGATTTTGTGTTTTTTGCAGTCTGCCAGTCATGCAAGGATGGCCACTCCCATGGCTAAAACTAGGTCAATTTAAGGTGAATTTCAAACGACATTCTCTCAAAACCATTTATTCCATTCTTGTGAAATATCATATACATGTTCCTTGGGTTGGCCTCTATCAAGTTTGTGTTTTTCTTTATCGTCAATCGAATACAAAATGGCCACCACGGCGATCCAAATGTTACAAACAACATAGGTTATATAGGAAAAGGCTAAAAATAACATTCCTTTTCTGAAACCGCTTGAAGGATTTTGATGAAACTTCATTACAATGATCTTTAGGGTAGTCCCCCTCAGAATTTCCGTTTTTCGCGACTGCAGTCATCCAAGATGGCCACCATGGCTAAAATTAGGTAAAATTTAAGGAAATTTCAGACAGCATTTCCTCCCGAAACCACTTATTCCATTCTTGAGAAAATATCATAAACATGTTCTCTTGGGTTAGCCTCTATCAAGTTTGTGTTGTTTCGTTATCGTCGAATAATCAAAATGGGCGCCACAGCGACCCAAAGTTTACATAGAGTTATATAGGAAAAACTTTAAAAATGACATCTTCTCTGAAACCACTTGAAGGATTTTGATGAAACTTTATCGCAAATGATCTTTTGATTAATCCCCTATCAGATTTTTGTTTTAAGATCTCCAGTCAATCCATGATAGTCCCACCATGGCTAAAACTTAGGTCAAATTTTTAAGGACATTTAACAAACGACATATTACCACTTATTCCATTCTAGTTAAATATCATATACATGTTCCTGTTGTTGGCCTCTATCAAGTGTGTTTTTCATTGTCGTCAAATATTCAAAATGGCCGCCACGATAACCCAAAGTTTACCTAGAGTTACATATAGGAAACATGTTTCTTGGGTTGGCCTCTATCATGTTTATGTTTTTGAATCACATGATACCAGTAGAACGTCTACAGACCCACATGGGCCTCTTGTTCTACATAAACTTCCATTTTCGCAGGTCATTAAATTATTAAAAAATTTATAATAATAGTTAAAAACAAATTCTTGTTACATATTTATTAATGTTGATAATATACCAATAATATATTAAAACCTTTGGTAAAATAACAAGCAAATTTGATGAAATTTGATTTTATTATACGCAAGCAGGGTTCTAAAGTGAGAACAATACTGGATTAATAAATCGAGATGATAATTGTAATACTTTATTGCCATGTTTCTCTTAAAATCCAATTAATTTTTGATTGCTGGACTGGATTACACTTTAAAAAAAACCACCCGCCAGACTTTTATGACAGATGATGTGTGAAATATTTTATTTGGTTTTATTGAAATTTTAAAGCTAAAGCCTCGGACTGAGCAGCTTGTATTGTCTTCTATAGAAAGAATACCGAAGTTCAGGATTTACTATTTAGGTGACAAAAGTTTATAATGATGTGATCTATATGATAGAATGACACCATTTTAAATGTTTAATTTAATTACTATTTTACATGTCTAAATGGAACGATGCTTGTTTGCAAAATATCTTTTTACCACATGGGTCTACTTTCAAATGATTTGTATAACATTCTTACGTATACACGTTTAACATTTCCGTCACATTTTCTTACTGAGGCTTTATTGTACTGCTATACATGGTGCTTTGTTATTTATAGTAGTTGATCTACCAACAAATGGAATGTGGATTTTTACATATCTTTTTATATGACATAGTTGTTTTTCTGCTTTGTGATATATACATCCATTGGATAACCCACAGACATATTAATAAACAGATAGGAAACTTCTGTAATTAAATTTTTGATGGATTTTGGCATGAATGAAACTGTATTTTGAAATTTTTTCGCACTGTGCCATGTGAAATTTAGATAATTTTTCGTAGTGTCCAATCTATTTGTTATTTAAGATCTGTGGAATGTCCTAGTCAATATAAGATATGTGTCATAGTGTTAAAGGCACTGGAGACAATCTGGAAGAGTGATTGGGTGACTGTCACTCCAAATACAAATGAGAACACTGAGTATTATATATATGCTTCAGTTCCATATGAAATGTGCAAAATGGCATTAAATTAAGCTGCATTGTTGCTTTAGTTTGACTTTTTTTTAAGAAACTTTATTCTCAAAAAACCTGGCGATTTAGCTGCGTTTTTTTGTTGCTTAATCATAAATATTTTTATTGAATTATTTTATTATATTGCTTAACACTTTTACATTTAATTCAAATAAAGTGTTAATTAACCAATCACAAAACAAGAATTTACAAGAACCTTTAAAGCATCATATGTATTTGATATACTGAAAGATAAGTAAAGTAAATCCCCAATTGGTAAATCCCATTGCTCATGTTCTAGACTATGAGTGTCGGCAGAAGGTCCTGAACAATAATTAATTAACATAATTAATGGATTATATACAGGGCATTGTTTTCAAACGATATCTGCAGGAAAAAAAATCAAAATGTTTAAATTTACCAGCTATGCAGAAATTATAATTTTGTTCTAATTTCAATATAAAGGGAGGTAATTTCACAAATGTTAAAATATGGTTCCCTAATATCTTTATAATGGCAAGGTTGTTGTCAATTGGTTTTGCATTTTTTATAACTTGAGACCCAGAACATTAATAAAGTTTAATCAAGCTCTTTACCATATTTGTATTTTTTAAATGTGAAATATGCTGTTTTTAACTAAATGGGAGATAAACTCTGATACTTACATTGGAACACAAATAACAGATGAAAAAGAATATCACCCTATGTCATTCCAATGTTTTCAAATACTTCAACATTATTGTACAGATCATGGGGCCTTATTACTTTAGTGCATATGCATATTGAATATGAAACTGAAACATGTCATGGTGGTTTTATTTGGATTTGAGCAGACACCCATAATACCTCCCATATCACCTCCAGTCCCTTTTTAAAAAAACATTTAATATGTGTTTTTTGATTATTTAAACGGAGTGCCAAATAGTTGACTTTTTGAGAAACATTTCTTGCTTTAGCAGTTATTACTGCCTGATAATGTGCAGATGTTGAATTCTGTAGCATGCTGTTGTTTATTAAAGGGACACACGGCAATCTTAAAGTTTGTAAAACTCGCGGCATCCCTTTAGTTTTTCTACATAATTTGCATTTTCGCAAACATTGTTAATAATTATTTGAAATGTTCAAACAAATTGTTTTTGCAAATTACTTATTGTTGAATATAAAGCTAAAGAAGAACAACAAAAAAATATTGAAACAAAGAAACATTGAAAACTTCATATTGGCTTTTTCGCAGAAGAATCTAAAGTTTTAAACAATTACTTTATTGCGTCTATCAAGGACACTGAATTATGAAATATTCAGAATAATTGTCATTTCAAAAAATCGGCGTGCCTCAGACGGGAATTGAACTGGATTACTAAGATTGAGGTGTAAATTTTGACGGCAGAATTATACAGATCGACATGATAAAATGTCATATATCACATCAAGATATGGTGATGACACTTTGTTGTCCAGGTCATAAATCTGAATACATTTTGAATGAAATTGGGGGTAAAATGCTTAAATTAACCCTGGTACATAACCTAGGATAACACATATTACTGTGCAGAATAAATTTACACCTTAATTAGGTGTTATTTTTTATGTTCGTTTATTATGTTTTGGCCCTTTAGAATAGAAATTACCGGTACACCATTACCATTATTTGTGTTTTGTTTTTTTCGATCCCTAAACTCCAGATGAAAAGTCAAATTGAACTTAGGTGATCATTTTGGTGCTTGATCCTACTTCAAGATTGCCGTGGGATTGATCCCTTTACTTTCACACATTTAATGTTAACTTTGTAATCATGATATTTGTTATTTATTTCATTTTTTTTGTTTGTTAATTTTTGTCTCGCCTTTTCGAAGAAAAAAAGGTGTTGCTTTTCTGGCGACGGCATCAGCATTCAAGTTTTGCATTTAGGTCAGTTTCTCACAAACTGTATGCACTAGACCTCAAACTTTGCTTGTAGTTGCATCTTGGGTGGTACATCGCAACGTGACAAAGCAAAAGTGGAAGTGACCTTGACCCTCCAAGCAAAGGGCAGATAACTTCAACTTCAACTTTTGTGTTTAGGTCACTTTTTCACAAACTGTATGGATTAGACCTTTCAAACTTTGCTTATAGTTGTATCTTGGGTGGTACATTGCAATGTGACAAAAAGCAAATGTGGAAGTGACCTTGACCCTCCAAGCAAAGGGCAGATAACTTAATAATTGTACTTTTGCATTTAGGTCAATTTCTCACAAGACCTTTCAAACTTTGCTTATAGTTGTATCTTGGGTGGTACATCGCAATATGACAAAGCAAATGTAGAAGTGACCTTGACCCTCCAAGCAAAGGGCAGATAACCTTATAATTTTTACCTTCAACTTTTGCATTTAGGTCACTTTTTCACAATGTGTCTAAATGCAAATGTGGATGTGACGTTCACCCTCCAAGCAAAAAGGCAGATAACTTTAATTGTTACATTTACATAATTTTCTCATGAACTATAATTATGCACTAGATGCTTTAAACCTAGTTTATAGCTTAATCTTTGGAAGACAAAACATTATATTTTGACATAGTTGTGTCTTGGGTAGTGCATATTTTTGGACTCCTGGATTTTATCTATGACCTTGACCTACTTTTTGGAGCTGATGAATTTTTTTATTTTTTATTTTATAGAATGGTATTTTGTTTTTGAACAAATGTACTAAAATTGCATCTCAGCAGACTGTAAACTCCATTGTTTTTAGTTATTAAAATGTTTACAAACTTTCATTTAAGCAACATGCATTTATCTTTTATTTTTAAGTCCCGCCCCCGTTAGGCGAGACATGTGAATCCGCGGATTTCTTGTTATTTGTAGATGTTCATTGCAGGGTTGATGCATTTATTGAAATTTGTTATAATCTTTATTTTTTTCCTGCAAAACTTTTGTATGTATTCTAGAACACGTTTAGATATTTATACATATGTTCAGCATCCTTAATTGTATCTGAAAAAAAAAACAATAAACATGTTGAATTTTATCAATTTATTTGTATGTACACTTACCATGTCACTCAATTTTTCATCATTATTTGGACATAAAATCAAGGAATTGCTCTGTTGGCATAGATTATGGTAAAAAAAATCCTTAAAATTCACAAATTGGGTTTTAAAAAGCTGCTGCTCATACGTCTTGATGAAGGTATTCAAACTGCAAAAGAACCTTCCTGTTGGGCGCCATATAACCTGTCATGTGTTGGTGCGCCTTAAACCCCAATTCAGTTCAATTAAGTTTAGTGGTAGACCTTGTTTTGAAAGTCACACTTATTTGTATTCAACATGTTAAGGAAGACAGTATAAATGGCAAAAAACTCACCCTCACAAAAGACATTCCTATCTCTGTCTCTGTTGTCATATTGTTGTGGTATATTTGTAGATTTGACTGTGTATAAGACAAAATGTATTCTGTTGCTTTTTTGTATGAATATTTTTTGTATATGTTTGTACGATACTAATAGTTAAGTTGTGTATGAATAATATTTAAGTTGTGGACATTTGGAATTACGGGTAAAGATAATGAGTTTGTTTATTGTTACGATTTATAATAAATTTATTATGAATAAGGAAACTACGTTTGTTGTATGATTATGAATAAGGAAACTACGTTTGTTGTATAATTATGAATAAGGAAACTACGTTTGTTGTATAATTATGAATAAGGAAACTACGTTTGTTGTATAATTATGAATAAGGAAATTACTTCTGTTTGTTGTATAATTATGAATAAGGAAATTACTTCTGTTTGTTTCATAATGCACCAGACAGAATTAATCTGCAGTTCTCAAAAGGATATGATCGATTTTTCCATTTTCCCCTTCACAAATCTGTATTAAATGGGATTGCAGATTTGTAATCATATTGATATCAAGTAATAGTTTAAATAGAGAATTGTTAGAAGTTTGATGCTGTAACATATAGCATGGCAGAGATGTAGAAAGCATCAGCATAGCTTGTTGTTCTATATAAAATACCATGGAAAGCATAGCTTGTTGTTCTATATAAAATACCATGGCCCGGAAAGCATAGCTTGTTGTTCAATATTAAATGCTGTGACAGCATAGCTTGTTGTTCAATATTAAATGCTGTGACAGCAAAGCTTGTTGTTCAATATTAAATGATGTGACAGCATAGCTTGTTGTTCAATACTAAATGCTGTGACAGCATAGCTTGTTGTTCAATATTAAATGCTGTGACAGCATAGCATTGTTGTTCTGTATTAAATGCTGTGACAGTATAGCTTGTTGTTCTGTATTAAATGACTAGTGTGTTGTCTTTATTTAATGCCATCAACAGCAAAACATGACAAAATAAAATGCCATTGACAACATAGGTTGTTGTTCTATATAAAACCCAAACAACAGCATAGCTTGTTCTAAATAAAATGCTGTTGACTGCATAGCTTGTTGTTCTAAATAAAATGCTGTCGACATCATAGGTTGTTGTTCTATATAAAACCCCATCAACATCATAGCTGTTTCTATATTAAATGCCATCAGCAGCATAGTTTTTGTTCTATATAAAATGCTATCCGGTGCATAGGTTGTTGTTCTATATAAAATTCTATCAACAGCATATTAGCTTATTCTATTTATTAAAGTGAATTCGAGTTGAATCGGTTTTTTATAAGGCGCACCAACATATGAAAGGTTATATGGCGCCTAACAGGAAGGAACGTGGCAGGTTCGTCCTCCATTTACATTAATACATAATATAGGTTCGTCCTACATTTACATTGATATCTAATATAGAGAATGCGCCTAGAAACTGCTCACGTGCAAAACTGCAGAGTTGCTGCAAATTCTTTTGTTGTCACTCCATTACGCTGGAGCCACGTTTATTGTTTTTTTGTAACCACTCAGTGGCACCTGAAAGAATGCAGGGATCAGGATGAAGACATTTCAAGACCTTCAAATGAGCTGGACAAAAATGACAAAAATGAACATGAATTTGGGGCAAGGGAGTGGGGTTTACTCCTCTGCCTACCCCTCTAACGGGATCTACCCCTCTAACGGGATCTGCAGTCGTCCTATTCTCGGCCTGGAAACCACAAGAATAGGACCACTGCATATCATCGTTTTAACCAGCCAGGCCAAACCCCAAAACAGAAGTGTCAAATTAATTTAACGCATGTCCAATCACGGTATTTTAAGAACACTTGAATAAACCTGTACTTTTCATAGACTTGACCTGAACACCTGGATAGAGTTTTGATAAACGGTTTTGTAGTGTACTTTTGTCATTATTTTGCCGGTTAGTTTCTTTAACACCGGTTTGTCTAGAACTTTACTTCGCTCCACTATCTACCATTTTTGAAAGAACAGTTTCGGGTAACGTTTTTTCCCCCACCAAATGTTATAAATTGAAGAAATTTGGAAATACTAGTTAAGTAAAATGCACACATTTTTAAGATGGTTTGGTGACCTCCGTAATGACTGTAGGTTATAAAACTACCTTTGAAGAAAATATACATATACACAGTGAAATGACCTGATTTATTGAGTACATCTGATCTGGGTCACACCTCGGCCTCGTCTGTCATTCGTATTGATTGTGATAGATGCAGTTGGGGTTTCAGTTAGACTGGCTTGATCAGTAGCTTCAGAATTAAATTAGGTGGATGTGTAAAAGGTTGACAGCCTGAATATTTAATTGATTATTGCATCTGATATGTTGTTGTACCCAATACTATCTGATATGGAAGATGATCAAGACGACTGTGCAATTGGAAGCAAAAACACGATACCAGTTGATGTTTTTATGACAAATACAATCGAATGAAAACTCTGCTGCAAGAAATAATCTATACCCCTGTGTTTGGAAAATGACTTTATCACATAACATGGCCTCTGGGAATTGAATAAATCCATGAATAATTAATCGTAATACACTAGTGTATTATAGATGCAAATGAGGGCCGTGAATCACTGGGTTTGTGTACAGTGAAACATTTAGTCCTAATTGTTTGCATGATATATCATACGATACGTTCAGACACCTTAAATATTTATTTTTATTTGCAATCTTACTTTATAAATGCATTTTAGTAATGTTTAATATGGTTTACGGTGTCGCATTAATGTAGCGCGAACGCACTTCCTCTCATTGCCCTCTATCGTTAGCTCTACTGGCCAAGGGCTAGCAGAGCTTATGTGATGGCGAGTTGTCCGTCGTCCGTCCGTCCGTCGTTAACTTTTGTCTCGTTAAGACGATAGGGTCTTCATTTTGCATTTGATCTTTACCAAACTTAACCAGATTGTTAATAGCAATGAAAACTCGGACAAGTCCGAAAACCAGCCAGATCTGACCACTAACAGCGGAGTTATGGCCCTTGATTTAGTTAAAAATGCTATATTTTGCCTCGTTAAGACTATAGTGCCTTCATTTTTCATTTTATCTTTACCAAACTTTAACAGATTGTCAATATCAATGAAAGCGCGGTCACCTAGCCCGGTTCAGGATAGGGCATACACGTTATACTCATACCTATGTATTACAAGGTGAGCAATTACCAGAATGTATACCCTGCTTTGCACCGTTAACGGTCAAACACATCTTGTTGGAATGTGTAGACTTTGATCGTATGCGGAAAAAGTACTACAATGTTAATACTATGAAGGACTTATTTGAAACTATAGAGTTTAGTCTTGTTTTAGATTTCCTGAAAGAAATCAGACTATATAAATCATTATAATATATTCGTATATATATTTACTTATTTATATACCCGTTGAAGGGCATTTGTTGATTTACATATATAGTTTATATTACTACCATATCATCCCTTATTTGTAAATATTTGTATCTTTATATATTTACGATAATTTTTAATTACTACTTCATTTCTTCATATGTCAACAGTTTTTGCGCACAATATAACCTATGTATGTGTCGACGTGCCGTAAAACACCATTCATTCATTCATTCACGGAGTTATGGTTATTGCAATCTTCGTTTCGTCTACTTGCCCTCAATCAATGTGTGATGTTTCATTCCAGTCTAGTAGTTTTTGAGTTATTCTCCCGACAATAATTGTAAGTATAAAATTACGAAGGGCAACAACTCTCAACTAAATGAAGACATAGGTATGATTCTTGCATTCTGCACTTACTCTCATAGCCTTCTATCAGTGTGTGAAATTTCATTGCAGTCCCATTAGTAGTTTTAATGTTATGGAGCAGACACGAATTATAAGTATAAACTTACAAAGGGCAATACATCTAAATCAAATGAAGACAGAGTTATGGTTATTGCGCTCTGCACTTCCTCTCAGTGTCCTCTATCATCGCAGTCCCATTAGTAGTTTTTCAGTTTTGAAACAGACACAAATTATAAGTATAACATTACAAAGGGCAATAACTATAATTTAAATGAAGACAAAGTTATGGTTCTTGCACTATGCACTTTCTGTCATTTGCCTATATCAGTGTGTGAAATGTCGTTGCATTCCTTGAGTTATTGAGCGGACATAAAGTATACGTATACAATTACAAAGGGCAATAACTCTAATTTAATTGAAGGCAGAGTTATAGTTCTTGCATTTTGCACGTCCTCTCATTGCCCTTTATCATTGTGTGAAATTTCAATGTAGTCCTATTAGTAGTGTTTGAGTTATAGAGCGGACACGAATTATAAGTATACAATTACAAAGGGCAATAGGTCTAATTCAAATGAAGACAGAGTTATAGTTATTGTGCTCTGAACGTCCTCCATTGTCTATCATTGTGTGAAATTTGATTGCAGTCCCCCTATTAGTTTCTGAATTATGGACACGAGTTTTCATGTTATAGAGCAGACAAGTATAAACTTGCAAAGGGCAATGCATCTATATCAAATGAAGACTGAGTTATGGTTATTGCGCTCTGCACTTCCTCTCATTGCCCTCTATCATTGTATGAAATTTCCTCGCAGTCCCATTAGTAGTTCTTCAGTTATGGAACAGAAAGAAACACATTATAAGGATAAAATTACAAAGGACAATAACTCTAACTTAAATGAAGGTATAACTTTGGTTCTTACGCTCTGCACGTCCTCTTATTGCCCTCTATCATTGTGTGAAATTGCATTGCAGTCACTTTAGTAGTTATGGAGCGGACACGAATTATAAATATAAAATTACAAAGGGCAATAACTCTAATTTGGTTTTACTGAGTCTGTATATGAGAGGTAATATAGTTTGCAACACATCTCACGCCCACTAACTCTACATTATTCAGATATCGATATGGAAAACAACAACATTTAACATCTCGCAGCAGATTTACTACTAATCAATACAAAGCGAAATATATGAACATATTCATTGACAGCATAATATTATGTTGAGATGGGTTCACCATATTTTAATTGACAATTTCACTTCTTTCCAATCTCATTAAAATCATACCCTTTATCACGCTACCATAATGTTGGCTAGCAAAAGCGGAGAGTATCAAAGCGTAATGAGAGATTGCCTTCTTTCTTGATAGTCCGAATTTACAGAGAATTAACACATACATAATTGCAGATGGACACATTTTAATAAGTTGATTCCCTAACACGTACAATTTTGAATTTATTGAAATGTATATGCTATGCTTAGGACTACTACCTAAAGGTGAATTCCTGATATCCAAACGTTAGTTTTCATTTCTGTGATGTTGTTGACATCAGTATGCTTCTCATTAAATGTGATATTATACAATTAATTGAGTGTATATTTATTTAATATGCTTAATTGTTCCTTACTATATTTGTATGTTCATGCATATAAGTGTGTTACCTGTTTTGTATGTTTAATTGCTTAGAAAAACAAATGTTTTTATTAGCCGCGGGATGGGTTAAATATACTGAAAGGAAAAAGAAACGCATAATGATTATTTCCGCTATATACTAGTATTGCGTGTTTAATATACGTTAGGCATGTCCTTTCGGAAAGAAGGTTTAAACAGCACTGAACACACCAATGGTTACCACTTTAAAGTTTCATTATCGACAGAATGCACATTTGGCTCAAGCAGGTGAGCAAACAAGCTTTAAACGTTGTGCACAATCTCTTAACAATAAACACAATACTGAAATGGCTTGACCTTTTCAAGCGAAACTTCAACATTTATGAATTTCGGGTAACAAAGTATACTTTGATTAAATGGTCTACTACATGACAGAGTTGTCCTTTCTGTAATTAGTTGTGGACCATTTTTGTACAAAACACGTTGAGATATATCTAGCATATTACGTGGAATTAGGTGTATATAATAGTGTAGTATAGGCACTCTTTGGTTATGCGTTTCTTTTTTCTTTCAGAATAAGTATGGAACTATCGGTGACCAATGGTCAAAGAAAGACACTGTTAGGTATTGAGTTTAAAATAATTATATACCATGTGAAGAAAGTATACACAGTTTATACGTTTAAGTTAGGTGTTTTATTTTGAATCCTTTGGCTTAAAAGGTTATTTCAACAGCGTCTCTTTGGCCGAGGGGTTAACGATGTTGTGTTGTAAACCTCGCCACACACAGCTGCGGGTTCGAATCCCACTGGAAGTTTGACCTACTTTAAGTGAGAAAGTATCGATTCTTACTGATGGCAGGAGGTGTACAGTACTAGTTCTACCCTGGAAAAGTGGGTAGTCTGCGGCCTCCACCACAACACAACAAAATCGACCGTCATATATAACGTAAAACACCATACAAACAAACAAACAAACAAACCCAAAGAGCAAATCAATGACAAGATGCTAAGCACACTACATTGTCAAAAACACTTGTTTTGATAACGTGTGCATCCACCGTCATTACGCTATCACGTATTGTTTTGGGGCACTCTTTTCAGCATTAGCGTGAGCAATTTGTATTTACGTACATAACATATATCTTCGGAATTTGCATTTTAATGGTAAATCAAAATACCTTAGTTTTGAAAATCGGATGAAAACTAAATATCTTACAGCTCAAATATGTTTTGATTTTTTTTGGCCCCCTGTAAATTAATTGTAGCTGGGACAACATAAAATTGAGAAATCTGAAATAACAGTTACTTAATATTTTGTGACGAAACTTCTGAGGTGTCTTCATTTACATTTATCCAACACATTAAAATGAGGGTCCTATAGAAACCACAGCGTCCAAATGCTATGTCATCGTAGGTGTTTGTACTACAAACAAGGAGCAATATTTAATTAATTGTACAACATAAAGGGTGGCAAAGACCAGGTTACCGACTTGGAACGGTCAGAAGGCTATAAGGACTACAGGTCAGCTTGATTCGATTTTATGTGTACACTTTCCTCGTTATTATTCTGTCTTCAGCGCCCAAATGGATTAGACAATGTAAGCAAAACTACATCCCATCAAAAGGTATTATCAAATAATGCAATCTCATTCAAATCAGACCCTTTATCACGCTACCATATTGTTCGTTACTAAGGATCGGGACCACGCTCCATTGCAGGTCATGTCAGATTGACCTTACGAGTAGCCAATCAGATTTCAGCCTACACAATTGTTCGGTATTGACAGCTTCACTATGCATGTCGCGTTTCAGTAAAACGCTGTGGAGCAGTCTACGCATGGTATTGCAAGAGACAATGTCCGTAACGTTTAGCTTATACAACACAAAAGAATTGCGTTGACAAGCATAATACACCAACCATAATTGTATATTTAGCGGGGGGGAAAATGTTTGACGGAATTTAATAGCGGTACAAAGAAATTATGATTATTTGTTTCTGTGTGTGTTTGTGGTTGACTGTCGTCCTTGAATGCTGGTTTTCCTGTTCGATTTTTATATCTATATTTATTATGAAATTCCTGGATTCCCCATTTTAAAATACGAAATGAAAACCTAGGTCTAGGGGGAAGTAGGGAATGGTTAGACGTATAGAAGTTAATACGTGTATCTATAACGTTAAAAATCGTCTTTTTCCAAGTAGAAAGGGAGTTAGAATCAGCATGTTCTCTACGACACCATTTCATACTAAAATCCTCAATGGATTGGACGATCTGACCACTGCATGCATTAAAATCAATCACTAATATACTTCGGACCTTTAGAAAACAAATACCGAATACGTTTATCTATAATATCAAAACTACCAGTTATGACATGACCGGCCGGAGAATAGCAAAATTAGATGTTCTACACTCGCATTTCTTAGGAGGGTTATTTACTATATCAAGGTCAGACACTATTTTGTGGTAGTTGAAACCATATTTCTAATTGTTTTTTAACACATTTTATAACAAATAACAGGATTTTCGGAATTTTTGCAGCATTTAGGAATAGAATCAACAACAAGATTATCTCGAAAAATACTTGGTATATCAATAAAATCGATGCCCTTATTAAGATAAAGATGTTTTTTAAAACATCTGACGATCAGACTCCTTGTCAATATGGGGTCGGACAACATGCTGCGTATAGCTTTGAATTATGGAAGCACAAAGTGTTATACAAAGGATCTGTTCGAATAAAAAGTGTATCTGCTTCCGAGGAGTCCATCAGCTTAAGTGAAGAAATGGATAGAGGGCATGTTTTTCATCCACTTTAGTCCTGCTTTATGCCTATCGTTTATTTTAAAGTTCGGAGTTGCATCATTGTCATAAATAATATATTCAACAGGTTGAATAGTGACGTTACTAAAACTATGACCTGACTGACAAAAATGTTGGTACAAGTAATACTTTAACTTTTTGGATTGCCTGCATTCTATTTATGCTCACGCAATCGAACTTTTAAGGAACGACCTGTTTATCCAACATATTGTATACCACAACGTGGTGCATTTCAAGTCAAAACATAAATGACGTGAGAAATACGTCGATCAACATTTGAAGCTAGAAATATATATTAAATGTTCTACCATTAACAGTTGATTTAATGGTGGACTTGCAAGATAAATAATTGCAACAAATGCACCTCTTAGCATTGCACTTACTTATAGAAGGAAACACTCTACGTCTAGATTGAATTATGTCTGAATGGAGACGTTTCGTGAATTTTTCTCAAAACAGGTGACCCAAGAGGTGTTAAAGAAAATTTTGAGACGATATTAAAAATCCTGGTAAAATATTATTGGAAGGAACATGGAAAGAGGTTGCCGAATGAAGATGTGAGACGTCCAAATGGCTTAGATCTAAGAAATGTAGAGTTATTATGTGGAATTTCTATAGATGACACAGAGTGTACCGAAAGTTTTAAGTGTTTTCGTTAAAAGACTCATGTAATTTTAAATGTAATACCACTCTGTGAAAAGCGAAATAAGGGCCAATTAGTAATGATAAGAGATAAACAATTTTTGGATAACTATTCTAAAAAGAAAATCGAATTTATGATGCAGAATATTGCATTGATCAAAACAGTTTATTTAACACTAAACATTGTCTGTTTTACTAATACACAACTTATTTAGATAATAGTCGAATTGTTATCTGAAAAGTAAAACAAAAATACTTTGGCTGAACCAAGCACTCCGAACAACAGGTAACTGTCAGTTACACGTCAATGGTTCAGATATTTGCATTGACTATTCAAAGTAATACAACATACCTTAAACTTTTGTTTCATATAGTATATTTTATGAAATGATTGTTTGAAATTTTGAGATATATTACATGAAACTAGATGTTATTTTACAGAGTATAGCTGCATCACACATATTGTTACACTACAAGAATGGACAATGTTTTGTTAGTGCGTCAACAATAACAAGTCTCTCATAGTCTGAAACTTAATTCCTATGAAATAACGTAGTACGATACTTTTATCGTAAGTAAAAATAAAATACCTTCCACCATTTTCCTTAAAATCATTTGAAGCCAACAATGAAGGGTAAAAATATTGCATAAACTATATATGTACTAAATAGTTTAAAAAATGCATATGATCATAATTTTCGTAATATGTGTCATAAAACTGTCCCCAGGTTTATGAGACCAACTTTGTTTTCGTTTTGTTATATTTATAAATTAAAAGTCCAACATAGTATTAATTTAAATAGACTATTATGATTAAATAAAATATAAACGCTTTTGTTTGTTTCTGATAATAAGCTATTTTAATACACTTAAAAGCAGAGTATGCTGCATTACATGGAATAAACGAGTTATGCTTCAACATGCTTCATGAAACGCCCTTGAAATGATCTGCAGTAGGAATGGTCGACAGCTAACCCCTCATACAATCTATTTGACAGCTTTCCCTTTCCGGATATATATTGGCGTCAGTTAGTCTAGAACATCCAACGATTTTCTCGCATGTGTCTTGACGTCTGTTGTAGGTAAAGACTGTGCGCTCCTTTGACTGTCGACAGTCTCTTTTCTCTGGTAAACCACGCCAGTCTTTAAAGAAAGTATTCATAATATTCCGTTGCAGAGAAATTGAGATTTTATTTTATTTTCAGTCGGTGATAATATTTGTGTTACTCGGTTTTTATCCTTAGGTTCTATAGTAACATAAAAAAAACATTGGCAGAGTAAAGAAGACGATAATTTTCAAGATTTCGATTTTTAAAGATACATGTATTTAATCAATTTGCATGAATGTGCATGACATATGCAGGGTTTTAAAAGAATCACACTGTAGATACCTTAATTTTAACAGTAAACTTGGTTGAACATCAAGGATAAAGACCGAGTTTATCACCTACCAGAATGTATTGGTATGTCTGATTTCTGGTCACTGGTTGGTCTTTTTTTTTGATGATGTTCAAAATTATGAATAGCAGTTCAAATAAACTAGCATAATATAAGTTAATTATGATACTGGACACTAGACTGAACATACCAGTTGTTCAAACCTTCCCACTTATTATAAGTAATAGTGCCTGACTGTCCCGAGAAATTTAAAGTACTATATATGTACAGGTACGCCGTGATCTACCACCTGTCTATAAAATCAAATGATTTGATTGTTTAAATACCCGTATTCGCCATTTACTGGTGAACATGTAATAACAGATGAATTGAATCGAATGTTGTTTAACGGCTCATCAACACAGTATATGTTAATTAGAGCCGACCAAGAGAGAGAGAGGAAGGATACATAGGAATCCGGGAACCTGCCCTACTCTTATTATCGAATAGATTCCTATGGTTCTTTAACGTGCTCGAAGGATAGACCGATACACGGGACCGCCCGGTTTACGTCCCCATCCGACGGACGAGGCTAAGGGAAAGTGTCTTCCCCAAGAACACACCGACAAATCTGGCAAGTGCTCCATTGACACAATGTCATGCCCACATGTTTATGTTATGCAATCTTCTACACAAAATCATGTTTGTTACTGACAATAGCATGTCTGTTACTCGTCAGTCATTTATTTACTTGTTTAAAGGGACACACGCCAATCTTGCTTTCTTTAAAACTCGAGTCGCCCCCTCAGTTTTAAACGAACAGTTAAAAGAATATACTTTTTTCTGCCTTTTAAACTGTTATTAGTTTATCGCTTTTTCTGATTTCGAAAATTAACTCTGCAACGTATGTTGCCGCCATCATGATTTCATTTTCCGATATACCGTTGCAACATTGTTTGTTAAAATAAATTGGGCACTCTGACATAAACCCAAAGCATGTATAGATGAAAAAAATAGTGTAAAATACATGGACACATACATTTTAAATAAATATGTTTACATAACAAAAGTATTTAATTGTTTCTGTAGCCGGTCGTCTTTCTAAATGTATATAAATGTTGCCGTCTTTGGGTCGGAGGTCCAGTTACTTAATTAGTACTTGTCTCCGTTTATTGAAATTCTACATATATACAGAGCAGAGATGTATCTATATGATTTTGTTTTTATTCTCGCTTCTAGAATGACGAAATAAATCGATTTGAATGAAAGGCGCATTCTCAGCAATACACAACGTATTATTGTATGAACGGGTTTGGGGGGGGGGGGGGGGGGGGGGGCGGGGGGGGGGGGAGCCGACGGGGTTGGAGGGATACTACCGTAATGTTGCTCTCATAAATACTGTGAACATACTACATCAATAATATAACAACTATTGAACAATGCTGAAATCGATTTATCTTTATAAATGAAATCATAATTCAACAATTTTATTCCGTGCGAACATAGATTTGGAACGTCGATTCGGCGTATTTAAGCGATTACGGTGTACTTCGTTAATTTTCGGGGGACAAAGTACTTCCCTCCGATTTTTTTTTAATATTTTACATATATACAGAGGAAATATGTATTTACGCGTACATGCTTTTGTTTTTTTCTCTCGCTTCTAAAATGATGAAATAAATCGAATTTGATTAAAACTGCCCATTCGCAGCTATATACAACTTAATCAATACGGTATGGAGGGTGGTGGGGGTGGGATGAGTGGCGGGGTTGCAGGGATACTACCGTAATGGTGTCCTTGAGAAAAACTGTGAACATTCTACTCTAATAATTTATTAAATACAGAACAATATTGAAATCAATATATCTCTTAAAAAGGATTTCATAATCTCATGGTTTTATATCCCGCGTGTACATTAACTTCGAAAAGCGATTGTTCATATTTAGCGAATACGGTGTACTTTGTTAATTTTGGGGAAAAAAAAGTACCTTTTTCTGATTGACTTTAAATTTTGGTTTTTAATAGTAGACATGTCAATGAACACTTTCATGAAAAAAAATTCATTCTCGCTGTTAAAACTTCATTTTTTCGCTATTTTTTCGGATTCAGAAAATTAGCACTGCCACATATATTTTCACCATCCTCATTTCCTTTCCCGACGTACCGTTGCAATTTGGTTTGTTAAAACCTATTTTGAGCACTCCGCATAAACCAAAAGCATGTATAGATCAGAAATTTAATCTGGAATGCAAGGATACATACATTTGAAATATATATATTGAAATAATGGAATTATTTCATTTCTTGTGTACCCGGTCGCGTCTGTAAATGTATATGCATTATGCCGTCTTTGCGTCCGTGGGTCATGTTAGTTAATTTTGGGGAAAAAAAAGTACTTGTCTCCGATTTCATTAAAAATTTGCATATGGACAGAGGAAAGATTTATCTACGCGTACATGCATTTGTTTTTATTCTCGCTTCTAAATGACGAAATAAATCGATTTTGATTTAAAAGCGCATTGTTGGCAATTTAAACCTTAAAACAACCTAAATTCATCCCTTTAAAAAATACATTTAACTATTAATGGGAATTACACGAAGTGTACACCAATAATGTTCGACCAATGTAGTTTGTGAATATTATGACTTTAACAACGATCTGTGATTGTGTTTTGTCATAATCACATTTTATAAACAAGAGGTGAAGAAATCTGACCAGTGACAATTTTCCCGATAATGTCATTTTGTTATCGATTTTATCACGTGACCTTGTTTGATAAATATTCCTACGCCATAGGGCTGGCGTTCCTACTGGTAATATGATGCAACCACCAAGGTTTACAGCCATTTACTTGCAATTTAACCCATAGGATTTCGCAGTCCGTTTTAAGTTGTGGTTGCTCAGTGGCTAGAATGTTGTTCTTGACAAAGAAAAAACACCACCACCTTTACCTTTGGCTCTGTCATTTCTGAAAACTGAGTAACCAAGAGATGTTGGAAATATTTCTTTGGAGAAATGATCTTTGGTCAGCCACGATTCTGTACCGGTGACTATGTCTGGTTTCTCCGTGTGCAGTAAGTGCTGTAATTCAAGTTTCTTATTTACAATTGTTTGACAGTTTGTGTATAGTATTTTAAGCTTTGATATATATTTATGCTGTGATTTTGATGTTGGCAGTGAAGTTTTAGGGCCAGAGCTAGTCTGTGGGGGTCTGCTGTCCTCCGATAGTGAAGAGAAACTATTGTTTGATGAGACTGATAATAAACTAGATAAACGAGACACATTCATATTCTTTGCCGTGTACATGTATAACTGTTAACGACGTCGCCTGCATCATCCGTCTACAATCCCATATCAAAAGGAGCATGTATACGCCTTCCTCCTTCATTCATAAGTTGGTGGTACATACGGCGGGCTGTTAGCCTCACAACATCGCCGATTCAGTGAGCTATATCCACGGACTCCACGGACTAAACGGGTTTTCCGGGACATTGACATCACGAACGTACTGACACGGCACTTCAACAACCGACTCCAAACCTGTAAGTTCTATTTAGTATTATCACCATATTTATTGCATATTCTATTTTATGTGTTGACAGGGAGTAAGTATAGAGTAAGTATACTTACTCCCTGGTGTTGACCACTCGGTTCACCACATGCTTTTACGTATCCAATCTCCTTTCCGCGACTCCTTTTCGCGGTTTAGGCCTACCCCGCTGCGTCACTTCCGGAAATGTTCGCGCGTCTTTGAAAAGTGATTGTAATTGAGATGAAGTTTTAGATGTTGGGTAAGTCATTGATTTGGCGAAGAAAAACATATGAATGATAAAGACGTGATCTGATAATATGAATTTTAGGCATTGCCTAAGACCGAGCAGAGCTCTTAAAATTAATACCCACATGATATATCGGATCGCATGTAAAATTTAACTTGTAAACCAAATATTTTACTCTTAATAATTATTCTATATTGTTGTGATGAAATACTAACCTATCTTATGTTTCTTGTCAATCAACATATGAGTACATTAATTGACTATTCATAATTTCGATCATCAAAGTCAGCTGACCAAGCAATGGCCTAGGCATTTGACACACCTCTAAATTGTGGTAGGTGGTAAACTCAAACAATGTTTGTTTATATGGTGTTTTACGTAATTTTTAACACATGTAAGGTTATAGACTAGTATGACGGTCGATTTTTTTTGTGTTGGAGGCATCCACCCACTTTTCCTGGGTAGAACCAGTACTGTAAACCTCCCGTCATCCGTAAGAATCGACACTTCCTCACTTACAAATCGAGCTCCCAGTGTAATTCGAACCCGTAGCGATGAGAGGTGAATGTTTAGAATGCAACGTCGTTAACCATTCGACCACGGAGACGCTTCGTCTTTATCATAGATGTTCAACCAAGTTTATTGTAAAAGTTAAGGTATTTACGGTGTGATTTTTTTTAAAACCAAATTTTGAAAATTATCTTATTTTTACTCTTTCAACTCAAGAGGCACCTTTCCAGGGTTTATATTGTTTTCCAGAGAGAATTATTTTGTATCAGACATATCTTTTTGGCAGCTACTACAAACAGTGTCATTGAACATTTTCAATTCAGTTCTTCTTTCTAGACAAATTTCGCATTTAGAAAAAACGTACGACATCTGTTCTATTTCAAAGGCAAATATAGCACCCATAGCAAGGTTGAATTTTTCATCTTTCTGTAATGGTGCAGCTTCTGTTAGACTATGTCATTTATTTGATATGTTTTGATAATATACCTTTTTTCCCGTTTATTTCTCATATGCCTTTTCTTTGATTCTGACTGTGTTTCGTTTTCAAGAGGTTTTGATTCCTAGTTTCCTACATAAAGATTGGATGTCATTGTTTATATTAGAGTTGGAATTTGAGTCCTTATTTGGTTCAGTATATGGTGTACTAATATAATTTTCTGAATTATGTTTGCTCTTGTTGCCATGCGTGTTTTCGGTTGTACATGACAATTCTCCTTCATTGGTTGTAAAAGAATAGGTAACAGGTCAACTCGTACTTAAGTCAACTCGTACTCATTTTGGTCAACTCGTACTCATTTCTGTTTTTCAATTGGTCAACTCGTACTCACTATTTATTTCTTATGTTTAGGTAATTACATTTGTATTATTTATGTATTATATGCATAAAACATAAAATAATACATATTTTTAAGTATAGAATGACAAAATAAATGAGTACGAGTTGACCAAAATGATGTTTATATTCATTTGTAAATGGGAGTAATTCATGGATTTCATGATTTAATTTGTGGTGATTATAAAGAAAACAACAACAAGATGTGTTACATATTAGTATTGAAAACTAAACTTAATAAAACATTGGCCGTTTTTTTCTCTCACTGCCGCGGGACAATTAACCTTCTTGTTACGCACGCTGCACCACCAGTTGGTCGTGTTTCCTCTGCTGTCCTGAAAAATACGTTTGTTTTCATGTTTACACGCTTAAGGTACTACAGAATGCATATTAAATACACATACATATTAAAATACTATGTCAGTATAATAATAATCATAATAGACAAGATAATTACCTTAATCGTGTACATATAACCATGAGAATCCGACAGCATGTCTTTTCCGCGTTGTGTCGCACCACGCAGAAGTTCAAAAGTCAGTGGTCCTTCTTCTAGAATGGAGTCAGACGGGTCAGGATCTACCATGGATCTGAAATAAATATACGTTTTTTTTACTTATTTAGTTTTTCTTATAGCTTATACATATTTGATAAATAACTTACGTTACATAAATAATGTAGTGAATGTCAGTATACTATTTATTTATCAAGTGTCAAGAATATTTGACGATTCATTCTCACTTACATTTCATGAATAATATGAGGTTCTACGTATGACCCATCCGCTATGAAGGAAACTGCGCCCGTCGTGTCTGTTGCTGCCGTCGAATTCAGGTCGGACACATTCATGGTGAAATCCCCATAAGGAACCGACACTTCACCGTCTACCTCGTCATCCTCGGACATCGGGAGTTCAACATCGTTCTGATGAATAAATAAATAACATTATGTAAATAAACATTAAACATCTACCATTACTGACTAACAAATTAACGAGTGCATTACTATAAACGTATTTGAGTCTATGTTCATGGTGATCTTAATGATTATAAAATCAATTTCATTTGCAATGTCGCTATTTTACACTACTTACCTCGGACGCCGTGTCTGTCGCCGTCGTCAAATTCAGGCCGGAATCTGCGCCCGCCTCGTCATCCTCGGACATCTGCGTAGGCACTTCCAGTGTGGGAATGTGCTGGGCACAGGACTGACAAATGAATGTCAGCTCACTTCGTTGTTTCTGCGCCTCTTTGTACTGTGCCAGAGTAATTCCTGAAATAACGTACCAATGTTTGTTTTTGGGGATATACATGTTTACAACACATATGACTGACAGTCAAAATATCAATGTAAATTTGATGATATACAAATATTTATTTATTTTTAATTTCAATCACCAAATTAATTCATTTTTCAATGGAAATATATTTACAAGTAAGTACAATTTTTAGTGTTTTTGTCAGTGCTACTTAAAAGCACAGAGAAACGTTTACTATACAAATAATTTAATTATCAAAATATACAATTTATCATTTCAACATACCTGTACCGCAGTTGCGATGCGTCCACATATGACACGAGTCACACTCGATGGCATGTTGTCTCGGACGAACCTCTAGTCCACACGAAACACACAACGCGGACATAACAAATACACACAAATCCGTTTATAAATAAGAACAAAATAACACACAAACTTAAATTAATACAATTACAGGATCTGAGTAACCAACTGTATGCAATGCAAAAGAGATATGATGAACGTTATTTTTGACTGTCCATTTTATACAAATAATGTGTGACAGAAACGTTATAATTAACAATGCTAATATATTATTAGTTAACAGTTTTATGTTTGTAACGAAAGGGAATTACCTTTAACTAATTAAGACGATATAAAACTAATTCAGAGACATTACAAACACATTATAACAGTATTATATTTTGACAGTTTTATCTTTTGGCCAAACTCCTTTATTTTTAAACAATTAGTTATGTTTCAAGATGGTAATTATTATCTTCGGAATAATGTCTATGATGCTTGATCTAAATTGATGAAAGAAACACCGCTGCTGTAATTAAATGTATGGTGTGATATGTGCATATCGATCAAAAGCACGTGTTAACTAATCACACTTAATTAAAGAAGTGTCGCCGCTCACACTTACTGTGAAAACATGTAAAGATTGTTAATCATTAGTTGATTGAATTAGCAAACGTGAAAAATTAGCAAACGTGCAAATACGGGATTAGCATGTTTGCTAATTCAATCAACTAATGATTAGAACATCATTTAATGATTGGTTTATATTAAAAACACATTAAAAACATTAAATGTCAAAATATGGAATTGAACATAAAACAAAAACATCTATTTTCTCTTCAAATTTATTTAAAAACAATATATAAAATGTCAGCATATAACATACAATAGTGTTTAGATACAATTACAATTTCCAATTCATACTCTTTTTATTTTATACATCCCAGCATATCAAAATAATTTACAACTAGGTAGATGCGTTGATCATAGTATTTATCAGACACATGAAAACTAGAATAAATATATCAAAATCATGAACAAATAGTACAACTAAATATTACAACATCATTCATTATAATAAATTATAATTTAATTATAAAAAACTATAAACAAACAACTAAAAAATAAATGAGTACGAGTTTTTTCAAAATGAGTACAAGTTGACCAATACATGAGTACGAGTTGACCAAAATGAGTACGAGTTGACTTAAGTACGAGTTGACTTAAGTACGAGTTGACCCGGAAGCAAAGAATACATGTGATATTGCTCTGCACCAAACTCATGTTACATTGATGTTGTAGCCAAAAATGGTAGACACAGTTTCAATCTCACAAGCTGTGGCCCACCCTTGACCATTTATCATTTCCCTCTCGTCTTAAAGTTTGGTCATGTCAGGACTGTGGTAAATTTGGACAAACTCCTCCATGCCAACCCTGTTATCAGCAATATTATAAAATTATTGCCTTTTAGTGAGGTCGATATGTATATATATTACATATTTGTCTGTGATTTGTACAGGAAATACTGGGAATAGAAAAGCTATATCTAACGTTACTCGTTTGCCCAGTGGGAGATATTTCCAAGTACGGAACATTGTTCGGCCTTTTGCGTCAGTGGCGGGAATGCCAAATGACGTTCCGATTGTTTTACGGACGTCATCGTCAGATTCCGCCTTTAGGAAATAACGATTACGGAAGAGTTCCGGTTCCACTTGTTTTGTTTGTATGACGTAACATCGTCTTGGATGACGTAACGTCGTCTAGGCGTTCTGGTGTAAAAAGGCATTAATCATAAGAAATTTCAAATTATGTAATATATATACTCTGTAAAAGAAGTTTTGGACCATGGCAGTGTTCGAACCCGTACAATGATTGCTGAACCACGACATTCGACCATAACCCTTATTATCTCAGTTGATAATTCACAATAGATCAACAATCAACAATAATTATCGTTTACAATGAAAGTTTGCGAAAAAATAATAAACTTTTTATTGGTTACTCGAATGTGTCCGTAACTGTTACTTTGTATGGACTTTGCAACATTTTTTACAGACCCTTTGTGTGTTCGCGATATTTTTTTAAAAAATGTTTCTGGTACCAAATTAACCGGGTAGGGTAGACCTTGGTTACTAAAAAAAGATACCTAAATTTTGTCCACTAGTTTTATTTTTATATGACTTTATATACCCCGGTCCAAAACTTTTTTTTACCGAGTATAGTTTAATAACCAGTGTTTTTGAGATACTGAAAATATCTTAAAAAACACTGGTTATTAAACTCTATTTATCGAGCTGATATCGCCTCTGTCGATATCACTTTGCTCAGGTCGATAAATGCAACACATATCGACCGAACCTAAAAGGCAACAATTATTTTATTATTAAATCAAATTATTCATGGAATATTGAAATTTTGAAATTTATGAATTTTGAAATTTGAAATTTTTGAAATTTTGAATTTTAAAATTTATGAAATTTAAATTTTTCGAAATTTTGAATTTATGAAATTTTGAAATTTTTGAATTTTTGAATTTTAAAATTTTTCAAAATTTTAATTTTTTGAAATTTTGAATTTTGAAATTTTGAATTTTTGAATTAGTTTAATTTTGACAACCAATAACAAATAATTAAACAACTTCTAATGATAAGCATTCATTCGTAACTACTTGTGACGAGATTATCCGAACTAGTACGAATACTCCAAACTACGAAAAGAGACAATCGTCCTAGTGAAACAGACTGATCCCCTGATGATTTGAGGAAAAAATCCGAAATTGCCGAACACAATTTCATCAATGGCGGCGCTTCCGGTGCGACACAGTTTTTTTGCCCAGCCAGGTACGATTTCAACATTTGCACATGTGTTACCATTAGCCGATCATCGTCGGCCGGCTGCGCCGTCCGAGCTGCGCCGTCCGAGCTCTGCTCGGTATAAATATACGAATACACATACATAAAAACCACGATTTTATTAATAGCAGCCGGAAATCTGATTATTTAGATTTACCTGGTTTTTTTTTCTTTCAGTATCCCGGCACAACCAGTTTTTCGCACACATAAGGACAAAACATGAGATTAAAACCTTACATTTAAATAAAATACTTTTCCTTTCCAGTCAATGTTTTTATCAATTATAGTACTAAAATTCTGCAGAATCATGCCAAATTGACCTGTATTGTTTACATTTTTTAAGCAAAAAGACACCTACTTACCTCATTCCTAACGGAACATCCAACCTCTTTTCGAGCACTTCCGGTAAACATGAAAAGTATACTGCAGAACAGAAATTTGTACCCCTTTTCGCGAAAAGGAGATTCCGCTACGAAAAGGAGTCATAAAATCTATATTTGAAGCATAAAGAAAATTATTTTTATATATTTAGAAACATACTAATGAAATATGTTTCCGTTAATTTTTTTTAGTTAAATCAAACTTCAAATTATTTTTTTGTCAATACTTTTGTGTTTTGACTCCGTGTTGACCATAGGAAAAGGACTTTCCGTCTGCGAAAAGGAGTCATAAAATCAATATCTAAAGCTTTATACAAAGTATTTTTATATATTGACAAAAAGATTAATAGAATATGTTTTCATTGAAAAAATTAGTTAAATCGAATTTTAAATGAATTTTTTGTCAATACTTTTGTGTTTTTACTCCATTTTGGCCTTACGAAAAGGACTTTCCGTCTACGAAAGGAGTCATAAAATCAATATCTAAAACTTAATACAAATTGTTTTTATATATTAACAAATAGATTAATAGAATATGTTTGCATTGAAAAAAATAGTTAAATCGAACTTTAAATGAATTTGTTGTCAATATGTTTGTGTTTTGACATTCCTTTAACCATACAAAAAGGATTTTCAACTACGAAAAGAAGTAAAAAAATCAATATGTTAAAGTGTTAGATACAAATTCTGTTTATATAATAAGAAACAGATTAATAGAATATTGAAAAAAATAAATGAAATCAAATGTTAAATTAATTGTTTGTCTTGTAAAAACAGTTGACAGTTTTGTCGCTTTTTCCTTTGATTGACGTTGATTGGATTATCACATCTTTATGATCACGTCGGTATTTCAGCTACTTGATTTAATTATAGGATTAGACGTCGTTGGAAAAACCACAGACATATTAACAAACAGATAGGAAACTTCCTATCTTAACCAATGAAGTAACCAAAATATCACGTGGCACCTTAACTTTTCCTTCTATCTCCTCTCTCAATTATTCACTGATTTTGATGAGAATACATTCAAACGATACATATTGAATAGCAAAATGGTATTATAATAATTTATGTTTATTTTGAAAGTAAGAAATTGTATAAAAAGATGTTTAAAGTTAAAAATGTCATCATTTTTCGCTTTTCTCCTAAAAATCAAGGTTTTGACAACTTTAGCCAAACTTGGAATAGTAGACTAGCTGATTCAAATAGAGCACGCTTTTATAACTGTATATGTGTTTTCAAGTTCCAACCTTATCTTAATATTTGTAATATATCAAAATTTAGAATTGCCATGACAAAGTTAAGTGTATCCTCGCACAGACTAAAAATAGAAGCAGGACGTTGGAATAAACCTAATAGAATTCCGGTAAATGAGAGAAAATGTAAATTTTGTAATATCCTAGAAGACGAGTTTCATTTTATGTTAGAATGTCCTATATACTCGGAGTTCAGAAAACAATATATCAAAAATAATTATTGGGATAGGCCAAAAATGCAGAAACTTATTTTGTTAATTAACTGAGAATGTCAAAAAGAAATTAGAAACGTGGCTATTTTTGTTTACAAATCTTTTAATAAACGAAATGAATGTTTGTTTGCAAATAATTGAATTAATTCACAAACTTGTCTGTTGGTAGTAGCTACATGTTTAAATTAAGCAAATCTGACCTGTATATTGTGTACAACTGTAATGGCTATAAGCCTTCTCCACACAAATGAAAGGAATTATTATTAAAACAATATATATATGATGCAGGGCTTTTTTCCACAAAATTGGGAAGAGGCCCAGGCCTGTCCATTTTGGGAAAAAAGAACGCGCTTATTTCGCATTTTGGGAAAAATACAAGGTTCCATAAATTAAGTAAATATGACATTAATATACTTTATTTATATTGTCATCCATTATTTACCATAATTATTATCTTTTCCAAGTCTGAATTTACTTAGCAGCCAAAAACACACTGCAGAATTCATGCTTTTTCTCAAATTCTGAGACGGCTGTTTTCTGATTGGGAAATATTTCTGCCACAGTTGGGAAAAAACAGTCCAATTTTCTGTTGGGAAGAGGCCCTTTACAGGCCTCTGTTATATAAGGTAAAAAAGCCCTGTGATGTTATCATAACAAATAGTGCATTTGTAAAATTAATTAGTTGTGAATATTGTATATTTTGACTGTCAGTCATGTGTTGTAAAACAAAATGTATATCCTCATGGGCTATTTGCCTAATGGAATTTTGATAATAAACTTGTTCAAAACTTGTTTGTTTGTATCTAAATTTCCCCTTTTATGTCATTCATTACTAATACATATATTTACTGAGTTCTTAAGAGTTTGATGACTATATACCAATACAGTAAAGGTATCTATACTCAGTTGAAAAAGAAAGTGTGCACAGCCCAGTTGCGGAAACTCCTTTTCATGAGGCAATACGACAGAATAAAAACACAGAAGTATTTTTCACGGAATTAAATATTATACGTTTTATTTCATGTTTATTTTGTGTTTGTGTGTATAAATTTCTATACACATTAATGATTTTATGAAGGGCATTTAACTGCGTTTCGAACTTAGGTAATTTACATAATAAGTAGGTATAAAAGTCGAACAGCTTTAACATGAAGACATAGTCGCAGAAGGAAAGTCCTTTTCTTACGGTAAAAAGAGTCATAATATACTAAAATATTGACAACAAATTCATTTAAAGTTCGGTTTAACTAATTTTTTCAATGCTAACATATTCTATTAATCTATTTCTAAATATATAAAATTAATGTGTATACAGCTTTAGATATTGATTTTATGACTCCTTTTCGTAGACGGAAAGTCCTTTTTCGTATGGTTTTCGTATGGTCAAAATGGAGTCAAAACACAAAAATATTGACAACAAATTCATTTAAAGTTTGATTTAACTAATTTCTTCAAAGCAAACATATTCTAATAATCTATTTCTAAATATATATAATTAATGTGTATACAGCTTTAGATATTGATTTTATGACTCCTTTTCGTAGACGCAAAGTCCTTTTCGTACGGTCAAAATGGAGTCAAAACCAAAAGTATTGACAAAAAAATAATTTGAAGTTTTATTTAAGTATTTTTTTTACTGCAAACATATTTCATTAGTATGTTTCTAAATATATAAAAATAATTTTCTTAATGCTTCGAATATAGATTTTATGGCTCCTTTTCGTAGCGGAATCTCCTTTTCGCGAAAAGGACTCCTTTTCGCACTTAAGGCCTACCCCTTCTCAACAGTAAAAAAATAATGTTAACCCATGAAAATAACTTTTAAAAAGTATTTATAATTTTTTTTAATGTGTTTTTTTCAGGTGCACATGAAAGGCAAAACAAGGTGTCTCCCCTTCTTAATGACCCTTACATGAGTTAAAATGATAAATACACCCAATTTTCAAAATTGTCACATCTTCCCACAATTAACATTCCTAATTTGAGTAAACATGTTGAGGTTTGAGAGAATGAAGTGCTTGCAGACCACACATTTTTCAGATTATTTTTAAACATTTTCAGTAAAATTACATAAGAGAGGGTATTTTTTTAAAGTGATTATTTTTTTATCTGCAGTATACTTTTGACTTTTTGGAGGGAAAGTAGATCATGATATTACGTCAGCAATTGTGCAGATGACATCTGTTTAATTTGTAACCAATCAAAAAATGGTTTTAATCAAGTTTTAAGGAAAGGAATATTATGGAATAGTGAAATTGACTGAAATACATATTGAGGTAAGCATTTTATTTGAATAATGCCTCTCGTATCTCCATTTTTGTTTATATATTGTCATGTTGACATTCTGCAGGAGTATCTGTCAAAATAATCAGGTCAGTGTTTTTTTTCTCTATTTTGGGAACATAGCCCATGGCGTTGGAATTGGGAATTTTAGCGTGATTTTTCATAAAATTGGGAATTGTAGCGCGATTTTTAATAAAATTCGGAAAAATATAAAGTAAAGCTTTCCTTTCATAATTATATCTTTAATACTGTTTTTTGTACACCAAGATAAACAGAAGAATTTATAAGCTTTTGAACCCCAATCCAATGAACCCCAATCATTGGATTGGGACACTAAAAAAAAAAAAAAAAAAAAAAGTTTTTAATTTTTTTTTTTTTTTTTTTTAAAATTGGGAATTTTTTCCTCTTAATTGGGAAAAAAGGTATGTTTTGGCATTGGGAATATGACCGAATTTCGGCTATAAAAACAGCCAAAAAAAACCACTGCAGGTGATTGTATGCAAATGAGGGCACGCATTCCTTTTTCCGCTGTTTATACGGAAGTGTTCGAATTCAGGTTGTGTGCGAAAAGTGGTTGTATCGGGATAATCCAAATTTCCATAAAAACGTGTTCAGGGGCGTAGCCTGAGCGTTTTGGAGAATACGCCCTGGGTGCGGATGGGGGTGCCCCCCTTGCTGCTTGTGGGGGTCCTGGCCCACTCCTGTTTTTGAAATTTGCAATTTCGGAGGTTTCGCAGGCAGACGGCGCGTATCTTACCCCGCCCACACCCTACCTCCCTTTACTACCCCCTCCCCCCCCCGCTCTACTGCCCCCCTTCCCATCTGTTTCTCTACTACCCCATACATATGTTTTCAATGACTTACTGTAAACTGTTCTACTTGGTTTTCCATGTAAAAAAAGAAAGAAATGCATACTCTTTATACCATATAAAGGTGTCTGACTCTTTAATAAAAACAACTATTCTCGATTTTGCCATTATCAAATCTCGCTCTCGTTTTTCGCGAGATTTCGAGTTCGGGGTGTCTCAACACTAACTCTGTATAGTGAATATTCAGTGTTTATTGGTTTTAGACACATTTTAGAACGTATTATGCAAAAATATCGTGCGAGTGCTGTTTCTAGGTGTGTTAGTAATATAAACTGTCAGACTATTGACCTTTTCTGGGTAAAATGGCTTTTTTATTGCCATTATAATGATACCTTGAAACTGAAAGTAGGTATAGAAGTGCGCCACGGTTACTCAAATAGCATACTCCTCGCGTTTCGTAAATTATTTAAAGTAATTAGCTTTACTTATTACACTTAAATAAGTAAGTCCCTGCATTTAAATTACATTTAACAAGTTATATATATAACAGTTAAACTTTCTTGTAAACAGGAACGGCTCATATTAATCTTTTCTACCAGTAGTTTGAGAGTCCACTACTGTGAATGCTGAGTTATAAATACTCCTTTAAATAATGCTCATAAAAGTATATTCCACAAACGAATATGTATTGCAAAGAGTCATTTACTGTTGGTTATTGTTGCGACATTATGTAAAATAATTAACAGGACTCTGTGCAGTATATTGTTATTCCTACCACAGTATAAGATTTCATAAATAATAGGACCTACATAGATATATAGCTATGCCAAAACCAGTTAATTAAACAGTTGCTAATGTTGATTTCATGGCAGGTTGTTTATTGCAATAAAAAGATAAAGGGTTTCTCCAATAGTAATAATGCGGTACCCCGTGGCTAATTGGCTGTTCAAAGCAGGATGTTTGTTTAGATCAAAGAGGCCATAAATCACAAACACTGGCTACCCGTGGTGTGTTGACATCATATATATATATATACAGTATATATTGTGTAATATTTTAATTTTCAATTTTATGTATTATGTATAGCGTGGGAAAGCTGTTTGTAGTTATGTTATTAATATGAGCTGTCAGATATTGAAATTGCCGGTGTTAAATGTGGTGTTTATGATATTTTGAAACCGAAAGTAGGTAGCCTAATATTGTCGATGTTCCTGATGTTATTCGAAGATCATAATTATTGTGTTTCTTAAATTGATTTAAAAGTTCGTTTATCTGCAAGACAGATGGAGTATGTGACATGAAATACATAATTTTGATTTAAATAACAAACAAGCATGTAACAGGCTTCCTTTCTTTTTTTTGACAAATCCGACTGAACGTAATAAATCTATTTGTAATGTGTTTAGTTTCACAAATGCATACTATAAATAAAATTAAAAATTAAAACAGTTAGCGTAAGTTATTTGTTAACCCTCGGCGTATGCACAAATTAAAATACGACACAATTATAGTATATATCTGATGTCAACACACCACGTGCAGTCAGTGTTTGTGATTTATGGCCTCTTTGATCTAAACAAACATCCTGCTTTGGACAGCGAATTAGCCACGGGGTATCGCATTATAACTATTGGAGAAACCCTTTAATATCTTTTGATTGCAATAAACAACATGCAAATAAAACCCAACATAAGCGACAGTTCAATTACTTGTTTTTGGCATGGCTATATGTAGGTCCTATGATTTATGAATGAAATAAAAAATATTTTGCAGAGTTTTGTTAATTATTTTATCTATGCCGTAACAATTATCAACAGTAAAATACTTTTGCGATACATATTCGCTTGTGGAATTTAATTAAGTGTAACAAGTAAAGTTAATTACTTTAAATAATTTATGAAACACGAGGATTCTGATCTTTGAGTAACGCACATCCACCTACTTTCGGTTTCAAGGTATCATTATAATGGCAATAAAAAAGCCATTTTACCCAGAAAAGGTCAATATTCTGACAGTTTATATTACTAACACAACTAGAAACAGCACTCGCATGATATTTTTGCATGATACGCTCTTAAATGTGTCTAAAACCAATAAACACTGTATATTCACTATACAGAGTTAGTGTTGAGACACCCCGAACTCGAAATCTCGTGAAAAACGAGAGCGAGATTTGATAATGGCAAAAGGGTGAATAGACCTCGCCTAAAGCCTTCCCCAGTGAAAATGGGACTGAGATTTCACTGAGATTTCAATCTCAGTGAAATCTCAGTGATATTTCACTGAATTTTTTGGGCGAGATTTCATGAAATTTCATTGAGATATCAGTGATAATTTCAGTGAGATTTCAGTGAAATATCACTGAGATCTCAATGAAATTTCATGAAATCTCGCCCAAAAAATTCAGTGAAATATCACTGAGATCTCACTGAAATATCACTGAGATCTCAATGAAATTTCATGAAATCTCGCCCAAAAAATTCAGTGAAATCTCGCTGATATTTTGCCAAGATTTCAGTGAAATCTCACTGATATTTTGCCAAGATTTCAGTGAAATATCACTGATATTTTGCCAAGATTTCAGTGAGATTTCACTGATATCTCAGTGAAAGTTCATGAAATCTTGACCCAAAAATTCAGTGAATATCACTGAGATTTCATTGATATCACAGTGAAATTTCATGAAATCTTGACCAAAAAATTCTTGACAAGATTTCGTGAATTCCCCTTAGTAAAAATCAAGCCATTGAAATTCAATTTATTGTCCATTTATTTTCTAGCCATTGATTTTGCATTGAAATACAATCGATTTGTTATAAATATGATTATTAATGAGAAGACGACGAAAATCCATTGAAATACCATTGAAACACCATTGATTTGAGACGAAAATGTAAATGAGGTACCATTTCTATGACGTCGCAGAAAAATGGTAAAACAATGGTCTAAATATGCAAATGAGCTTTAATATAAATGGAATAACAATGGCAAAACAATGGGTGTTAATACTCCATTGAAAAACCATTGAAATAACAATGGTTTTTAATACTTATAGGAACACCACTGAAATACCATTTTAATGGGAATACCGATTTTGTACATTTAAGCGTGATGTTAGCAGTAGTTTCACCAATTTTGTTTTACTGCAACCTTATTGGACATGAAATCAAGACACAATTTGGATTAAGCAGAAAGTCCAAAAATGTGACACATCACAACATGGTTTTTCTGTTTTTTAACAATCAGATCTTGAAGAGCTTAACACTATTAAAATGGCATGATTATTGCAAACGTTTTTTTGTTTTTATTAAACAGAGGTATACCCGTCTCTAGAAATGCCACGGAATACTGTAAAATTCGCGGAATTCCACTCGGAATTATTTTCCGTCCTCCCAATCACTAGGAAATAGTACCAAAAAAAAAGATTACAGCAATAAAAACAAAGATTCCGCGGAAATCCATGGAAACTTTGAAGATTCAGCAAAAATCCATGGAAACTTTGAAGATTCGGCAGAATCTTTAATGTTTCCGTAGATTTCCACGGAATTTTGCAGGCTTCAATGAAAATTCCTCAGAAATTATTATGTTCCATGGAATAGTTGGATTTACACGGATTTTGTCCGCAGAAAAATTATTTGCTGCTAGGGTAATCTGAAAATATTAAAAAACTAAAAAATGTTTTCCCTGAAAAGAATTGAATTGGGTTTTAATGCGCACCAACACATGAAAGGTTATATGGCGCCTAACAGGCATGAACAAGCCAGGCTCATACTCCAAAATTTACCACGAAAACCCCGGAAAGTGTTCTCTAGGAAAAACCAGTAAACCCCGGAATAGATCAAAAGCGAAGAAAAAAAGGAAAACTATAGTAGACTCCCATACCAAAACTTGCCAACATGGTGCACATGAGCTACTCACACAAGATCTAACCTGGTCCTAAATGCTCACGTCCATTTTAACATGCAAATTAGGTAGAGCTCACGTGAGCTATATGAGCAATGTTAGCGGTGTGAGAACTACCTACTTTGCATGTTAAAATGCACGTAAGCGACATTAGCGATGTGAGCAACATGAGCACTCTGGTGTATTTTTACTCTCTGAAAACATACGAAATGGCTGGCGAGTTTGACGTTAAAACACAAACGCCCCTTTTATACGCGAATATGGCCTGCATATACAGTAATAAAAAGAAGACCGCAAACGATACATGGAGGTAAAAAATATTTAATGATCTCATACTATTTGTCAGTCCTGCATTACCAATTGGTCATGCAGACATTTATTTCAAGATCACCAACCTCTTCGGTTCAAATCCCAGCTGGGGCACATACATGGTTCCTAGCAAATGGATTATCGTCTAGACAATACATTAAAGATTTCTGAGGTCTTCCACACCACCATTAAAACTGACACAGTTTCAAATCAACAAATCTACACTGAACAAGGTCACTTACTTGTTTCCTATACATTAGGCCAATTAAAACAATGTGTGGTGCCATTTACCC
>JAWPHD010019335.1:0-36158 GCA_037043455.1 Cyrtodaria siliqua
GTTCTTACACATATATTTTCAGTTCTTACACATATATATTCAGTTCTTACACATATATATTCAGTTCTTACACATATATATTCCGTTCTGATGCATATATATTCAGTTCTTACACATATATATTCCGTTCTTACGCATATATATTCCGTTCTTACGCATATATATTCCGCTCTTACGCATATATATTCCGTTCTTACGCATATATATTCAGTTCTTACGCATATATATTCAGTTTTTACACATATATTCCGTTCTTACGCATATATATTCCGTTCTTACGCAGAGATATTCCGTTCTTACGCATATATTCCGTTCTTACGCATATATTTTCCGTTCTTACGCATATATATTCAGTTCTTACGCATATATATTCACTTCTTACACATATATTCCGTTCTTACGCATATATATTCCGTTCTTACGCAGAGATATTCCGTTCTTACGCATATATTCCGTTCTTACGCATATATTTTCCGTTCTTACTCATATATATTCAGTTCTTAGGCATATATATTCCTTTCTTACGCATATATATTCAGTTCTTACACATATATATTCACTTCTTACACATATATATTCAGTTCTTACACATATATATTCAGTTCTTACACATATATATTCAGTTCTTACGCATATATATTCCGGTCTTATGCATATATATTCAGTTCTTACACATATATATTCAGTTCTAACACATATATATTCAGTTCTTACGCATATATATTCAGTTCTTACACATATATATTCAGTTCTTACACATATATATTCAGTTCTTACACATATATATTAAGTTCTTAAACATATATATTCAGTTCTTACACATATATATTCAGTTCTTACTCATATATATTCCATTCTTACGCATATATATTCCGTTCTTACACATATATATTCAGTTCTTACACATATATATTCAGTTTTTACGCATATATATTCCGTTCTTACGCATATATATTCCGTTCTTACGCATATATATTCCGCTCTTACGCATATATATTCCGTTCTTACGCATATATATTCAGTTCTTACGCATATATATTCAGTTTTTACACATATATTCCGTTCTTACGCATATATATTCCGTTCTTACGCAGAGATATTCCGTTCTTACGCATATATTCCGTTCTTACGCATATATTTTCCGTTCTTACGCATATATATTCAGTTCTTACGCATATATATTCACTTCTTACACATATATTCCGTTCTTACGCATATATATTCCGTTCTTACGCAGAGATATTCCGTTCTTACGCATATATTCCGTTCTTACGCATATATTTTCCGTTCTTACTCATATATATTCAGTTCTTAGGCATATATATTCCTTTCATACGCATATATATTCCGTTCTTACTCATATATATTCAGTTCTTACACATATATATTCAGTTCTAACACATATATATTCAGTTCTTACGCATATATATTCAGTTCTTACACATATATATTCAGTTCTTACACATATATATTCAGTTCTTACACATATATATTAAGTTCTTACACATATATATTCCGTTCTTACGCATATATATTCAGTTCTTAAACATATATATTCAGTTCTTACACATATATATTCAGTTCTTACTCATATATATTCCATTCTTACGCATATATATTCCGTTCTTACACATATATATTCAGTTCTTACACATATATATTCAGTTCTTACACATATATATTCAGTTCTTCAACATATATATTCAGTTCTTACCGATATATATTCAGTTCTTACGCATATATTCAGTTCTTACGCATATATACTCAGTTCTTACACATATATATTCAGTTCTTCAACATATATATTCAGTTCTTACCGATATATATTCAGTTCTTACGCATATATTCAGTTCTTACGCATATATACTCAGTTCTTACACATATATATTCAGTTCTTACACATATATATTCAGTTCTTACACATATATATTCAGTTCTTACGCATATATTCCGTTCTTACGCATATATATTCAGTTGTTACGCATATATTCAGTTCTTACGCATTGATTTTCAGTTGTTACGCATATATATTCAGTTGTTACACATATATATTCAGTTCTTACACATATATATTCAGTTCTTACGCATATATATTCAGTTCTTACACATATATATTCCGTTCTGATGCATATATATTCAGTTCTTACAGATATATATTCAGTTCTTACGCATATATATTCAGTTCTTTCGCATATATATTCAGTTCTTACGCATATATATTCCGTTCTTACACATATATATTCAGTTCTTACACATATATATTCAGTTCTTACACATATATATTCCGTTCTTACACATATATATATTCAATTCTTACACATATATATTCCGTTCTTAAGCATATATATTTAGTTATTATACATATATATTCAGTTCTTACAAATATATATCCAGTTCTTACACATATATATTCAGTTCTTACACATATATATTCAGTTCTTACACATATATATTCAGTTTTTATACATATATATTCAGTTCTTACAAATATATATTCCGTTCTTACGCATATATATTCAGTTCTTACGCATATATTCAGTTCTTACGCATATATATATTCAGTTCTTACACATATATATTCAGTTCTTACACATATATTTTCAGTTCTTACACATATATATTCCGTTCTGATGCATATATATTCAGTTCTTACACATATATATTCAGTTCTTACGCATATATATTCAGTTCTTTCGCATATATATTCAGTTCTTACGCATATATATTCCGTTCTTACACATATATATTCAGTTCTTACACATATATATTCAGTTCTTACACATATATATTCAGTTCTTACATATATATTTAGTTCTTACTCATATATATTCCATTCTTACGCATATATATTCCGTTCTTACACATATATATTCAGTTCTTACACATATATATTCAGTTTTTAAAAATATATATTCAGTTCTTACACATATATATTCAGTTCATACCCATATATATTCCGTTCTTACGCATATATATTCCGTTCTTACGCATATTTATTCCATTTTTACGCATATATTCAGTTCTTACGCATATATTCAGTTCTTACACATATATACTCCGTTCTTACACATATATATTCAGTTCTTACACATATATATTCAGTTCTTACACATATATATTCAGTTCTTACACATATATATTCAGTTCTTACGCATATATATTCCGTTCTTACGCATATATATACCTTTCTGTCGAAAATATATTCCGTTCTTACGCATATATATTCAGTTCTTACGCATATATATTCCGTTCTTACGCATATATATTCCGTTCTTACGCATATTTATTCCGTTTTTACGCATATATTCAGTTCTTACGAATATATTCAGTTCTTACGCATATATACTCCGTTCTTACACATATATATTCAGTTCTTACACATATATATTCAGTTCTTACACATATATATTCAGTTCCTACACATATATATTCTGTTCTTACACATATATATTCAGTACTTACACATATTTATTCAGTTCTTACACATATATATTCCGTTCTTACGCATATATATTCAGTTCTTACATATATATATTCAGTTCTTACACATATATTCAGTTCTTACACATATATATTCAGTTCTTACAGATATATATTCAGTTCTTACACATATATATTCCGTTCTTACACATATATATTCAGTTCTTACACATATATATTCAGTTCTTACACATATATATTCAGTTCTTACGCATATATATTTCTTTCTTACGCATATATATTCCGTTCTTACGCATATATATTCAGTTCTTACGCATATATATTCAGTTCTTACACATGTATATTCCGTTCTTACGCAGAGATATTCCATTCTTACGCATATATATTCAGTTCTTACGCATATATATTCCGTTCTTACGCATATATATTCAGTTCTTATACATATATATTCAGTTCTTACAAATATATATCCAGTTCTTACACATATATATTCAGTTCTTACACATATATATTCAGTTCTTACACATATATATTCAGTTTTTATACATATATATTCAGTTCTTACACATATATATTCCGTTCTTACGCATATATATTCAGTTCTTACGCATATATTCAGTTCTTACGCATATATATATTTAGTTCTTACACATATATATTCAGTTCTTACACATATATTTTCAGTTCTTACACATATATATTCAGTTCTTACACATATATATTCAGTTCTTACACATATATATTCCGTTCTGATGCATATATATTCAGTTCTTACACATATATATTCAGTTCTTACGCATATATATTCAGTTCTTTCGCATATATATTCAGTTCTTACGCATATATATTCCGTTCTTACACATATATATTCAGTTCTTACACATATATATCCAGTTCTTACACATATATATTCAGTTCTTACACATATATATTCCGTTCTTACGCATATATATTCAGTTCTTACGCATATATATTCAGTTCTTACACATATATTCCGTTCTTACGCATATATATTCCGTTCTTACGCAGAGATATTCCGTTCTTACGCATATATTCCGTTCTTACGCATATATTTTCCGTTCTTACGCATATATATTCAGTTCTTACGCATATATATTCACTTCTTACACATATATTCCGTTCTTACGCATATATATTCCGTTCTTACGCAGAGATATTCCGTTCTTACGCATATATTCCGTTCTTACGCATATATTTTCCGTTCTTACTCATATATATTCAGTTCTTAGGCATATATATTCCTTTCTTACTCATATATATTCAGTTCTTACACATATATATTCACTTCTTACACATATACATTCAGTTCTTACACATATATATTCAGTTCTTACACATATATATTCAGTTCTTACGCATATATATTCCGGTCTTATGCATATATATTCCTTTCATACGCATATATATTCCGTTCTTACTCATATATATTCAGTTCTTACACATATATATTCAGTTCTAACACATATATATTCAGTTCTTACGCATATATATTCAGTTCTTACACATATATATTCAGTTCTTACACATATATATTCAGTTCTTACACATATATATTAAGTTCTTACACATATATATTCCGTTCTTACGCATATATATTCAGTTCTTAAACATATATATTCAGTTCTTACACATATATATTCAGTTCTTACTCATATATATTCCATTCTTACGCATATATATTCCGTTCTTACACATATATATTCAGTTCTTACACATATATATTCAGTTCTTACACATATATATTCAGTTCTTCAACATATATATTCAGTTCTTACCGATATATATTCAGTTCTTACGCATATATTCAGTTCTTACGCATATATACTCAGTTCTTACACATATATATTCAGTTCTTACACATATATATTCAGTTCTTACACATATATATTCAGTTCTTACACATATATATTCAGTTCTTACAAATATATGTTCCGTTCTTACGCATATATATTCAGTTCTTACGCATATATTCAGTTCTTACGCATATATATTCAGTTCTTACGCATATATATTCAGTTCTTACACATATATTTTCAGTTCTTACAAATATATATACAGTTCTTACATATATATATTCAGTTCTTACACATATATATTCAGTTCTTACGCATATATTCCGTTCTTACGCATATATATTCAGTTCTTACGCATATATTCAGTTCTTACGCATTGATTTTCAGTTGTTACGCATATATATTCAGTTGTTACACATATATATTCAGTTCTTACACATATATATTCAGTTCTTACGCATATATATTCAGTTCTTACACATATATATTCCGTTCTGATGCATATATATTCAGTTCTTACAGATATATATTCAGTTCTTACGCATATATATTCAGTTCTTTCGCATATATATTCAGTTCTTACGCATATATATTCCGTTCTTACACATATATATTCAGTTCTTACACATATATATTCAGTTCTTACACATATATATTCCGTTCTTACACATATATATATTCAGTTCTTACACATATATATTCCGTTCTGATGCATATATATTCAGTTCTTACACGTATATATTCAGTTCTTACACATATATATTCAGTTCTTAAGCATATATATTCCGTTCTTACGCATATATATTCCGTTCTTACGCATATATATTCAGTTCTTACACATATATATTCAGTTCTAACACATATATATTCAATTCTTACGCATATTTATTCAGTTGTTACACATATATAGTCAGTTCTTACGCATATATATTCAGTTCTTACACATATATATTCAGTTCTTACACATATATATTCAGTTCTTACACATATATATTCCGTTCTTACACATATATATTCAGTTCTTACGCATATATGTTCCGGTCATACGCATATATATTCATTTCTTACGCATATATATTCCGTACTTCCGCATATATATTCAGTTCTTAGGCATATATATTCCGTTCTTACACATATATATTCCGTTCTTACACATATATATTCAGTTCTTACACATATATATTCAGTTCTTACACATATATATTCAGTTCTTACGCATATATATTCCTTTCTTACGCATATATATTCCGTTCTTACGCATATATATTCAGTTCTTACGCATATATATTCAGTTCTTACACATGTATATTCCGTTCTTACGCAGAGATATTCCATTCTTACGCATATATATTCAGTTCTTACACATATATATTCAGTTCTTACACATATATATTCAGTTCTTACACATATATATTTAGTTCTTACACATATATATTCCATTCTTACGCATATATATTCCGTTCTGACACATATATATTCAGTTCTTACATATATATATTCAGTACTTACACATATATATTCAGTTCTTGCACATATATATTCAGTTCTTACCCATATATATTCCGTTCTTACGCATATATATTCCGTTCTTACGCATATATATTCCGTTTTTACGCATATATTCAGTTCTTACGCATATATTCAGTTCTTACGCATATATACTCCGTTCTTACACATATATATTCAGTTCTTACACATATATATTCAGTACTTACACATATATATTCAGTTCTTACACGTATATATTCAGTTCTCACACATATATATTCAGTTCTTAAGCATATATATTCCGTTCTTACGCATATATATTCCGTTCTTACGCATATATATTCAGTTCTTACACATATATATTCCGTTCTTACGCATATATATTCCGTTCTTACGCATATATATTCCGTTCGTACGCATATATATTCCGTTCTTACGCATATATATTCCGTTCTTACGCATATATATTCCGTTCTTAGGCATATATATTCCGTTCTTAGGCATATATGTTCCGTTCTTACGCATATATATTCAGTTCTTACACATATATATTCAGTTCTTACACATATATATTCAGTTTTTACACATATATATTCAGTTCTGACAAATATATATTCCGTTATTACGGATATATATTCAGTTCTTACGCATATATTCAGTTCTTACGCATATATATTTAGTTCTTATGATATATATTCAGTTCTTACACATATATATTCAGTTCTTACACATATATATTCAGTTCTTACTCATATATATTCCATTCTTACGCATATAAATTCCGTTCTTACACATATATATTCAGTTCTTACACATATATTTTCAGTTCTTACACATATATATTCAGTTCTTACACATATATTCAGTTCTTACCCATATATATTCCGTTCTTACGCATATATATTCCGTTCTTACGCATATATATTCCGTTTTTACGCATATATTCAGTTCTTACGCATATATTCAGTTCTTACGCATATATACTCCGTTCTTACACATATATATATTCAGTTTTTACACATATATATTCAGTTCTTACACATATATATTCCGTTCTTACGCATATATATTCCATTCTTACGCATATATATTCCGTTCTTACGCATATATATTCCGTTCTTACGCATTTATTTTCAGTTTTTACGCATATATATTCAGTTGTTACACATATATATTCAGTTCTTACTCATATAAATTCCGTTCTTACGCATATATATTCCGTTCTTACACATATATATTCAGTTCTTAAACATATATATTCAGTTCTTATACATATATATTCAGTTCTTACACATATATATTCAGTTCTTACACATATATATTTCGTTCTTACGCATATATATTCCGATCTTACGCATATATATTCAGTTCTTACACATATACATTCAGTTCTTACACATATATATTCAGTTCTTACACATATATATTCAGTTCTTACACATATATATTCCGTTCTTACGCATATATATTCAGTTCTAACACATATATATTCAGTTCTTACACATATATTCAGTTCATACACATATATATTCAGTTCTTAACATATATATTTAATTCTTACACATATATATTCAGTTCTTACACATATATATTCAGTTCTTACACATATATATTCAGTTTTTACACATATATATTCAGTTGTTACACATATATATTCAGTTCTTACTCATATATATTCCGTTCTTACGCATATATATTCCGTTCTTACACATATATATTCAGTTCTTACACATATATATTCAGTTCTTATACATATATATTCAGTTCTTATACATATATATTCAGTTCTTACACATATATATTCCGTTCTTACGCATATATATTCCGATCTGAAGCATATATATTCAGTTCTTACACATATACATTCAGTTCTTACACATATATATTCAGATCTTACAAATATATGTTCCGTTCTTACGCATATATATTCAGTTCTTACGCATATATTCAGTACTTACGCATATATATTCAGTTCTTACACATATATATTCAGTTCTTACAGATATATTTTCAGTTCTTACACATATATATACAGTTATTACACATATATATTCAGTTCTTACACATATATATTCAGTTCTTACGCATATATTCCGTTCTTACGCATATATATTCAGTTCTTACGCATATATATTCAGTTCTTACGCATATATTCAGTTCTTACGCATAGATATTCCGTTCTTACGCATATATATTCCGTTCTTACGCATATATATTCCGTTATTACGCATATATATTCAGTTCTTAGGCATATGTATTCCGTTCTTACGCATATATATTCAGTTCTTACACATATATATTCAGTTCTTACACATATATATTCAGTTCTTACACATATATATTCAGTTCTTACACATATATATTCTGTTCTTACACATATATATTCAGTTCTTACGCATATATATTCCGGTCTTACGCATATATATTCATTTCTTACGCATATATATTCCATTCTTACCCATATATATTCAGTTCTTAGGCATATATATTCCGTTCTTACGCATATATATTCAGTTCTTACACATATATATTGAGTTCTTACACATATATATTCAGTTCATACGCATATATATTCAGTTCTTACACATATATATTCAGCTCATACACATATATATTCAGTTCTTACACATATATATTCAGTTCTTACACATATATATTCAGTTCTTACACATATATATTCCGTTCTTACGCATATATATTCAGTTCTTACACATATATATTTAGTTCTTACACATATATATTCAGTTCTTATACATATATATTTAGTTCTTACTCATATATATTCCATTCTTACGCATATATATTCCGTTCTTACACATATATATTCAGTTCTTACACATATATATTTAGTTCTTACTCATATATATTCCATTCTTACGCATATATATTCCGTTCTTACACATATATATTCAGTTCTTACACATATATATTCCGTTTTTACGCATATATTCAGTTCTTACGCATATATTCAGTTCTTACGCATATATACTCCGTTCTTACACATATATATTCAGTTCTTACACATATATATTCAGTTCTTACACATATATATATTTAGTTCTTACAAGTATATATTCAGTTCTTACACATATATATTCAGTTCTTAAGCATATATATTCCGTTCTTACGTATATATATTCCGTTCTTACGCATATATATTCAGTTCTTACACATATATATTCCGTTCTTAAGCATATATATTGCAGTGCCCTGATACCCCACCCACTCGTTTTGCATTACGATAAATATAAACATGCATTTTTATCGAACCATTGTCATGCCATTATAGGAGTGTTTCATTGCACATTATTTGTTATTGTATTACCTATTTAATTCTGATGGAAATACCTCTGTGTCGCATGTGCATTGGATATGATCAGTCATTTTCCGCTATTATCGGATCCAGGAAGTGATTCGACGTCGGCCATATTTGTTGCACGCGGAGATGCAGTGTGACGTCACTAGAACGTGACGGTGTTGGAGAGGTTCAGTAGGGGTTTTTAAACATTGTATAGTGGGCGCCAAATTCAAATAGATTAACTTGTCAAATCTCTTTAATATATTGTTTATTTAAGTAATAACTGCTCTAATGTTATTCTATATATGTTGTTATTGCCAGTATAACGTTTTAAATGATATTATTGAAGTAATACAACTGGATTTAGCTTGTATATTTGTAACTGTCGGATGTGTCGGACGTGTTTGATACCTTTTTTGTACCTCTTTGTTCGAACTGACGGACGCTGTCCAACAGTTTTAGGGTGTAGGATTCTGGGGTATAAAAGCTGGAGTTTCCTACAGTTTCGAGGCTCCGCAACTAAAATACTAAAATTCCAAAAGGCATATTGCACTTCATCCTCATAAATCTGGGTAAAATATAAGTTTTTAGATCTATTCTCAAGTTAAATAAGTATATTATAGATTGTTTGGCTATTTGGTATAGCTTTAAAGGTCTTTGTAGCGTTCTTTAGTATTTATTTATAAAACGTATTTTATTATTGAATTTGAGATCGACTATTGATAGTACACCACCGACACATCCAAACCTCTTCAATATTGTATTCTGTCTGCGTGTTCAATTCACGGTATTTCGTTATTTCGTGACCGAAACTTTACTTGTAATAGCTTTTATGAATATTATTAAACATCGTCGTTTAATTATTATCACAGCTTATTGTTAGGGGTTCACCTTAATAAAAGTAATCAGAACGTTGGCTTTGTTCAGATATATATACCCCTTAGTTTAAGTTAGTTATGCAGTGATCAGTTTAACATACTTTACATGCGGAGTCAGTTTTTTTTAACACTTGTTTTCTTTCTGTGCGTGCTGTAACCTAAGACTGCCTGGACTAAATAAATACGCAACTGATACGCACGTACGCTACCAACCCTAAAGTATCAGCTCGTAACATTTGTGGTGGTACAGCGGTGGGATCCGTATATTTGTGACATTAAATGGTTACTTGCGGGTCCAGTGATACGAATCTTCACCTTACAATCAACAAGCAAGGTTGAATTGTTCATGAACATTTAAAATGGCAGAGCAGTCAGACAGCGAAACAGAAATATTTATTAATTACCGGAACCATCCAGGGTTGACAGAAATACACAACGGCGCCAGGTGTGATAGTGCCAGGGAACACGAAACTGGGGATAGAGGTATTCAGCTGAACTCATCTAGGTTAAGCACTACGGAGCCGGATGATACATGGAATTCGACCCAAATTGAAAACGACATGCCAGAATCAAATCATCTTATGGGTCAGCATGGCACAAACAATGACATCAACTTGTTAGTTTCTGATTATATTGAAACACGTCTTAGACGGCAACATGATGAGACAACGGCGGCGCTTAGGCAACAACAGGCAGAGTTTACTGGGGCGCTTAATAGGATGATAACGTTGATGTCAACACAGAATACCAGCGAACAAGATATAAACAACGGTAGTAAACAAATCGCACAAAACGAGACCGCGGGCGCACATGTGCACATCGGTAACTCATCTCAAGCGGCGAAAGCGGATACTTTTACCGGAGATAGATTTTCGGAAAATCGTGCTATGCGAGCAGAGATCAATAGTCGCACGGACATCGGACGGCAAGAAAATGATCATAACATCACATATTTGGAAAGAGCACAGACAGGCGCAGTGAATGACAATTATAACAATTATAGAAGTTTTCATGAACAAGGAAGACAATTACTTCGTGAAGAAAATGGAGTCATTACTTCAGCAAATAATCACATGGGCGCCAATAGGTGTATGCGCGGTGCAGAATATGGGGATAATGTCATCAGAAATTACAGGGTATATGGGAACGATGTTGGGAACGGTCATTTAGCTGCCCCTGTACGTAATACAGTTACGCCAAGTCACGATCGCGACCGTGATGCCCGTTTTCGCCGACAGGTATCAAATTTGAACATTCCGTCATTTAATGGTAAAGACGAATGGGACGTGTGGATAAGCCGTTTTGAAGCAATAGCAAGGAGATATGGGTGGTCAGATGAAGAGAAACTAGATCAGTTACTACCACGCCTGCAAGGTTCTGCTGGTGAATTCGTCTTTGCGCAGTTACCAAGTAGTATAGTAGAAGATTACCAGATGTTAATAAAGGAACTTAATAGTAGATATCGGGTAGTACACACCTCGAGATCGTATGCAGCTAAATTTAGTAGGAGAGGCCAACGTCATAATGAAACGGCAGAAGAGTATGCAGCCGAACTGAAGATGCTTTATGATAAAGCACACGGATACAGAGATAGGAGGACCCGTCAAGAGGACCTAGTAAGGAGATTTCTAGATGGCCTATTAGATGACGAGGCGAGGTTTGCAGTAGAATACCAAAAAGAGCCTGAGGATATAGATGAAGCGGTCTTCCATGTTGTAAATTTTATACAAACAAGGGTGAGCTGCAAGTACGATAACTATGGAGACAGAAAGGCAAAGAAAGTAATGAGAAGGACGGTAGATTCGAGTAGCGATAGCGAGTTTGAAAATGAAGAAGATAGCAAGGAAGAGCGAATATATCGTTTACCACTACAACAGACAAAAGGCAACAGGGATGAAGCAAATTCTATTAGTGACAAAAGTAAGGAGATAGTAATCACAAAGTCTGAGCCCGAGCCTAACGAGGACGCTGTCAAAAACGCAATAACTCTTGAGGAAATATTGCAGAGAATAAGTAAACTAGAAGAGAACAAAAATGTAAATTATAAAAGGTTTGAAAAACAAAGGGGGCCAATTTGTTACAACTGTCAAAAGCCAGGTCACATAGCCAGAGACTGCAAGGAACCAAAACAGGATAGAGGATACAGGGGCATACATCAAAATACAAGGCAAGGATATGAGAGGGCACCCAGTCATATGTTGGCATGGGATCAGGGGAGAATGAGAAGCAATCCCTTAAACTAGATAGGACCGACCCTGGTGGCCAAAGGGAGGTCCGTAAGTATGTTAGTGGCCATACAAACGACCAGAAAATTGAAATTAACGTAGCCGGCGATGAAGCTGTATTAGAAGAAAACTGTCAGAAGGTTCACCGACCCATTAGAAGAAAGCGAGCTCTTGGCGACGGTATATATATAAAGGGCACAGTCGAGGACATCCCCATCCTTTTTACAGCCGATACAGGTGCTTCAAAGACGGTTTTGTCAACAAAAATATATAAAAGATTATCAGAGGGAAAGAAACCTTCATTGAAGAAGTCGGCTTGTTTAACAGGAGCCGGCGGAACACCATTAGATGAACTAGGAAAAGCTGATTTTAATCTGACTTTAGGCCCTCTAGAACTCAAGGTCGAAATAATAGTAGCAGATGTTGAAGATGATTGCTTACTCGGGGTAGACATATTACAGAACGGACATGGTGGACCTGCAGACCTTATATTGAGCAAAGGGGTTATTATGCTGAATAAGCAAGAAATACCGTGCTCTCAAGTGGGACTGAAAGAAAGTGTAAGGAAGGTCACAGCCGCGGATCACTTTGTAATTCCAGGGATGTCGGAGGCTGTTATAGATGTATACGTAGCAAGAGACGAAACTGATGATCTGATGAAGCAGTCAACATTTATCATCGAGCCGACAGAAAACTTCAACGCATCCTATCCTTTAAAAATGGCGTCAACATTAGTAGACATAAATAGCTCGGTGACCACCAAGGTTCGTATGTTAAACCCCTTTAGTGCTCCTGTTTCTATTAGGCAAGATGTCGTCGTCGGCAATGCTGAGAGAGTCTTCGATGAACCTCAGATTTTGACACTAAATGAAAGTAGTCAAGAGACGGAAAATAATAGATCAATAAGAAGAGTACAACTATCCCAGGTGAAGGTCGAACCTGTGTCTGAAGAAGCTCACACGTCTAAGCATTTATCAGGGGAAATGGATGTACCTGAGCATTTAGAGAGCCTATTTTATACAGCCAGCAAAGGACGGAGCCTTGACGAACAGTTAGCTTTAGCAAACCTGCTAAAGAGGTTTCAAAACTCATTCTCAAAAGGTGATTGGGACATTGGTCAAACGGACATTGCAGAACACTCAATAAATACAGGTGACGCGTTTCCAGTTAAACAGCCACCAAGAAGGGTCCCTATGGCATACGCCTCAGAAGAGAAGAAGGCTATAGAAGATTTGTTAGAAAAGGGGGTAATCCCTTGGGCGTCGCCCATTGTCCTGGTCCGCAAAAAGTCTGGGGCAGTAAGACCATGCGTTGATTATAGACGGGTCAATGAATTGGTAAAGCCGGACGGATTCCCGATGCCGCGGATTCAAGATTGTTTGGACGCTGTTTCGGGAGCTACTCTCTTTTCAACATTTGATCTAACAAGTGGCTATTTTCAAATTCCCCTTAAGCAAGAAGATATACCGAAAAGCGCTTTTGTATGCAAGTACGGACACTATGAAATGACGAGAATGCCATTTGGTCTAAACAACGCAGCCAGCACATTTCAGCGAACAATGGAGCTTGTGTTACAAGGCCTTCAATGGGAAACGTGCCTCATATACATAGACGATGTAATAGTGTTCGGCTCCAATTTTGATGAACACCTAACAAGGGTAGAGCAGGTATTGCAGAGATTGGAAAGCGCTGGTTTAAAACTTAATCCTGGAAAATGTGAACTGTTACAACAAGAGGTAGCGTTTCTGGGTCACATAGTTTCAGGGAACGGGGTGAAACCAAATCTCACAAATGTGGCAAAGATACTTTCTTGGCCACGGCCACAGACGGCAAAACAGGTCAAACAGTTTGTAGCGCTTGGCTCTTACTACAGAAGATTCATTAAGAATTATGCACAAAAAGCTAGGCCAATGGTGGAACTTACCAAGAAAGGGAAAGTGTTTATTTGGTCAGATGCATGTGAGATGGCGTTTTCAAGTATTAAAGAGGCGTTGGTGAGTCCAGAGATTATGGGCTACCCTCAGAATGATGGGGGAATATTTATACTAGATGTTGACGCCTGCGATTTAGGTATTGGTGCGGTACTTATGCAGATACAGGAAGATAGGGAAAGAGTAATTTCTTATGCCAGCAGGGCTCTTAACAAGGCAGAAGCAAATTACTGTATTACTGAGAAGGAACTATTAGCAGTGAGATATTTTGTGGAATACTACAGGCAATACCTCCTAGGTAGAAGGTTCAAGGTCAGAAGTGACCACCAAGCTCTGGTCTGGCTGTTTAAGCTCAGGGAACCAAGAGGGAAAATAGCGCGGTGGATTGAAGTATTATCACAATATGATTTTTTGATTGAATACCGCCCAGGGGTCAAGCAAGGTCACTGTGATGCTTTATCTAGATGTGAAAACCCTAAGGATTGTGATTGTGCAGACGTAGATATGAGTGAATCACTGAAGTGTGGTCCTTGCAAAAAGTGCCACAAGAGAGCAGACGATATGATGTGGATGTGGTCAAGAACAGAGGGGAGTGAAATAAATACTACACAGAGTCCAGAAATACAAAGTACTGGGTCGGTTGATAAAGTTGAAGTTAACGGGGAGTGCATTGGAAACTTAAAACCGGGAATGCGGTTAGAAGTGAAAAGTGTCAAAGTAAGTGATGAAATACCCGGTACGAGTAGTGGCGGGGGTGCCACTCAGGAGGCTGCAAAACAAGTCGACGATGCAGATATTAAACTTAGAGCGGCTCAGTTAGAAGATCCCGAGATAGCGCCAATTTTACGGGCGAAAGAAGCGGGACAGAGACCGTCTAGTCGAGATATGGTAACTTCAAGTCCAGCGAGCAGGCACTACTGGGTTCTGTGGGAAGTGTTAACAGTTGACGATGGTGTTCTTCGGAAAACGTTTAAGAAGCAAGATGGAACTGGAGAATACAAAACAGAGCATAATACCGAGAATTAAAAGAAAAGACAGTATTGTATCAGATGCACGATACATTGCTTTCTGGACATATGGGTTCAAAGAAAACAAAACAGAAGTTATTGCAGAGGTATTACTGGTACAACCTTAAATGAAGAATGTGAACCTCTATGTGAAACAATTGTGACATCTGCGCGGCAGATAAGAAGCCAACAAAGACTCCAAGAGCCCCAATGGGAACATTAGGTACAGGAGCCCCCCTGGGATATCTTGGCTACAGACTACCTTGGACCTCTTCCACTAACACCTAGAGGCAATAGATACATTTTGGTATTGACGGACCATTTCTCTAAGTATGTAGAAATTATTCCTACCCCCAGACCAGACTGCAGAAGTATGCGCTTCCAAGATTCTAAACGAATTTGTAGCAAGATGGGGTTGTCCTCTTAGTATACACATGCGATCAAGGGAGGAATTATGAAAGCAGGGTTTTTAAAGAACTGTGCCGAATGCTAGAAGTTAAAAAGACGAGAACAAGTGCCAAGAACCCCCGATGTAACGGCCAATCAGAAAGGTTCAACCGAACCCTAGTTAGAATGATTAAGGCGTATCTCTGCCGGGAACAGGAAAACTGGGATTTAAATCTGGGTTGTTTAGCGGGTGCATATAGGGCCACTCCCAGTGAAACCACAAAGCTCAGCCCTAACATGTTAACATTAGGACGTGAAGTTAGACTTGCCCGCTGAATTAGTGTATGGAAGTTCGACTGCCAACAAAGAAGAAATAACTTCCTATGGAGAGTATGTTGACGTTCTGAGAGAAAAGATGCAACATGCCCATGAGGTAGCCAGGAAACACCTGATTAATTCAGCGAGACGAAGTAAGGAACTGTACGACACACACGACTAGCGGTTAACATTTATCATGTCGGCGATGCGGTGTGGTGCCTTGCGGAAAACAGGGAAAGTAGGAGTGACACACAAACTAGAGTGTACATATGCTGGGGGCCCTATTTGGTAAAGAGGAAGATGTCAGAGGTCAACCTCATTTTACAGTTAGACAACAGGGGCAAGGAGTAAGGTCGTCCATCATAATAAGTTGAAGCGTACGAGGGACCTCACACGCCGCGCTGGATCAAGAAAGCAAAACGGTTTCTGGTGCAAAGCGGAACATGTTAACCGCTCTTTGTTCTGACCAGTGATGATAATTCTCAGATTTAAACTGACAAAGTTTGTTGTTTTTGGGGGTTGTTTTTTATTTTAAGGGGGCGAGTTTTTATCGTATTGCTGATTATAAATAAACTAACTGATGATAGCGGTTTTGCGATTTCACATAGTTTTTTTTTTAAAACGCGTTAATAACCGCCGGTATGTTACAACGGTATACTTATAGAACGGCAATTTATGAAGAGGAGACGACGATACGAAGCGTAAAACATACATAAGGGATGATGTGTCGGTGGCAGATAGTATATTTTACGTCACTCATGACTGCTATTTAATTTCAGGAAGCATGAATCGCTTTAGTGCAGCGCATCAACGAGGACGAGCCTACAGGTGTAGACACTGCCATCGAAAGGGAAAGACTGAAATTAACACGAAACAGAGGCTGGAAGAACACGTATATAAATATCACGTTCCATATGATGAACAGCCATACTGGTGTCGGTTATGTTTGTTCAGGTGTCGCACCAAGACGGGCCTATATGATCACGTCGAGACGTTTCCAAGACACCAAAGCGTCATGCGAGAAAAGGGGGTCACCCATTCCAGACCATTCTTGGTATGTAATTTAAATGGCCATCAGTTAAACGGGGAGGACTTGGAACTATTGACAAAGGACGCCAGCATGCGGTACTGGCTACACAAAGAGCTGCCGAGGTCACCTAAGGATATTTTGGCGCTAGCTATGGAAGAAGTTTTTCCTGGAGGTTTAAAGGAGTCACAGAGCGAAGGAACAGATGAGGAAAGGATCGAATGGGTAACTGAGAGTGGAGATGAGGACAAGGTGGGAGAGGTGCTTGTTGGTTTAGACGAAGAGGACGCGGAAGAGGTAAAGGAGCTGACAGAGCCAATGGATTTGAGAGTGGTGATACACAGAGAGGTAAATAAAGGATTGGATTTGACGATAGGAAAGGAGGAGACGGTTGCGATTGATGTTACGGAGAGGACTAGTGAGAATGATTGGGTGGAACAAAGCTTGGACCTAACAGTGAGAAAAGAGGCGATTGTGACAGTTGACAATAAGGAGAAGGCAAGAGGAGCTGAGTGTGTAGAACAGGGACCTGAGTTGACTGTAAGAAAAGAGGAGAAGGCAAATGAGGAGGGCGTTGAAGGAAAAGATGTTGGCAAGCGCACAGCGGAGAAGGAGGAGGAAGGTAATGGACGGGCTAGTAGAGCCAAGAAAAGGGTGAGACACTCCCTCAAGCGAGATGCAAGTGAGTCGTCATCATGTTCGTCGGAGGCGTCGTCGTCGTCATCATCATCATCTTCGTCATCGTCGTCAGCTGCATCAAGCATTAGAGTCAAGGGGAACTCAGAACAAAAGTATTGTGATTTGGTAGGAGATATGATACTGAAATCGGGAGAATTAGTTGGGAGGCACATAGATAAAAACTCGGAAATGATTCAGGCACTGCACCAGACAGTGGAGCTTTTACGGGAAGAGGTAAAAGAGCTAAGGGAAGAAAATAAGAGAATGTCGGAGGAGCGGAGAACTCGAGCAACGAATAGAGGGGACAACGACAGAGCGAGGACAGACAGGAAAGAAACAGGGGCAAAGAAGGAGATTGTACATGATGTTGAAGCATCAAAGGAGCGGGTACAGAGGAGTTCGGGCAAGGACAGAGATTTAGTGACACAGGAGGCTGGTGCGGGATACGGTGTAGGAGCGAGATTAGGGAAGGAGAACAGGGAGGCAGACTTGGATGAAAGGCGCGGTTGGGGAGAGTGTAGAAGGAACAGTTATGGACAGAGGTATTATAGTCCAAGAAGGCACGTGAGTCAGGAACAGCATTTGTACAGGAGGAGAGACTGGTAGGAGTGAGGACTTGTATGTGTATAAATACGGTGGATTGAAAAAACATTTTAAATTGCATGAAAAATGACTTTTAAGTATTGTATATTTTTATTAGGGAAGGATTCATATAGTGTTATTTCTTAAGGAGGCAGTTGGAACTTTGCCTCTCTGGGAAGGGGGTATTGCAGTGCCCTGATACCCCACCCACTCGTTTTGCATTACGATAAATATAAACATGCATTTTTATCGAACCATTGTCATGCCATTATAGGAGTGTTTCATTGCACATTATTTGTTATTGTATTACCTATTTAATTCTGATGGAAATACCTCTGTGTCGCATGTGCATTGGATATGATCAGTCATTTTCCGCTATTATCGGATCCAGGAAGTGATTCGACGTCGGCCATATTTGTTGCACGCGGAGATGCAGTGTGACGTCACTAGAACGTGACGGTGTTGGAGAGGTTCAGTAGGGGTTTTTAAACATTGTATAGTGGGCGCCAAATTCAAATAGATTAACTTGTCAAATCTCTTTAATATATTGTTTATTTAAGTAATAACTGCTCTAATGTTATTCTATATATGTTGTTATTGCCAGTATAACGTTTTAAATGATATTATTGAAGTAATACAACTGGATTTAGCTTGTATATTTGTAACTGTCGGATGTGTCGGACGTGTTTGATACCTTTTTTGTACCTCTTTGTTCGAACTGACGGACGCTGTCCAACAGTTTTAGGGTGTAGGATTCTGGGGTATAAAAGCTGGAGTTTCCTACAGTTTCGAGGCTCCGCAACTAAAATACTAAAATTCCAAAAGGCATATTGCACTTCATCCTCATAAATCTGGGTAAAATATAAGTTTTTAGATCTATTCTCAAGTTAAATAAGTATATTATAGATTGTTTGGCTATTTGGTATAGCTTTAAAGGTCTTTGTAGCGTTCTTTAGTATTTATTTATAAAACGTATTTTATTATTGAATTTGAGATCGACTATTGATAGTACACCACCGACACATCCAAACCTCTTCAATATTGTATTCTGTCTGCGTGTTCAATTCACGGTATTTCGTTATTTCGTGACCGAAACTTTACTTGTAATAGCTTTTATGAATATTATTAAACATCGTCGTTTAATTATTATCACAGCTAATTGTTAGGGGTTCACCTTAATAAAAGTAATCAGAACGTTGGCTTTGTTCAGATATATATACCCCTTAGTTTAAGTTAGTTATGCAGTGATCAGTTTAACATACTTTACATGCGGAGTCAGTTTTTTTTAACACTTGTTTTCTTTCTGTGCGTGCTGTAACCTAAGACTGCCTGGACTAAATAAATACGCAACTGATACGCACGTACGCTACCAACCCTAAAGTATCAGCTCGTAACAATATTCCGTTCTTACGCATATATATTCCGTTCTAACTCATATATATTCCGTTCTTACGCATAAATATTCCGTTTTTTACGCATATATATTCCGTTCTACGATATATATCCGTCTTATCCATATATATTCCGTTCTTAGGCATATATATTCCGTTCTTACGCATATTATTCAGTTCTTACACATATATATTCAGTTCTTACACATATATATTCAATTCTTACACATATATATTCAGTTCTTACACATATATATTCAGTTCTTACACATATATATTCAGTTTTTACACATATATATTCAGTACTGACAAATATATATTCCGTTCTTACGCAATATATATTCAGTTCTTACGCATATATTCAGTTCTTACGCATATATATTCAGTTCTTACGCATATATATTCCGTTCTTACGCATATATATTCCGATCTTACGCATAAATATTCAGTTCTTACACATATAAATTCAGTTCTTACACATATATTATTCAGTTCTTACACATATATATTCAGTTCTTACACATATATATTACATTCTTACGCATATATATTCAGTTCTTACAAATATATTCAGTTCTTACACATATATTCAGTTCTTACACATATATATTCAGTTCTTACACATATATATTCAGTTCTTACACATATGTATTCAGTTCTTACGCATACATATTCCGTTCTTACTCATATATATTCAGATCTTACGCATATTTATTCAGTTCTTTCGCATATATATTCTGTTCCTACGCATATATATTCCGTTCTTACGCATATATATTCAGTTCTTTGAAGCATATATATTCCGTTCTTACGCATATATATTCAGTTCTTACGCATATATATTCAGTTCTTTCGCATATATATTCAGTTCTTACTCATATATATTCCGTTCTTACGCATATATATTCAGTTCTTACACATATATATTCAGTTCTTACACATATATATTCCGTTCTTACGCATATATATTCCATTCTTACGCATATATATTCAGTTCTTACTCATATATAAACCGTTCTTACGCATTTATTTTCAGTTTTTACAGCATATATATTCAGTTCTTACACATATATATTCAGTTCTTATACATATATATTTCAGTTCTTACACATATATATTCAGTTCTTACACATATATATTCCGTTCTTACGCATATATATTCCGATCTTACGCATATATATTCAGTTCTTACACATATACATTCAGTTCTTACACATATATATTCAGTTCTTACACATATATATTCAGTTCTTACAATATATATTCCGTTCTTACGCATATATATTCAGTTCTAACACATATATATTCAGTTCTTACACATATATTCAGTTCATACACATATATATTCAGTTCTTAACATATATATTTAATTCTTACACATATATATTCAGTTCTTACACATATATATTCAGTGCTTACACATATATATTCAGTTTTGTAACATATATATTCAGTTGTAACACATATATATTCAGTTCTTACTCATATATATTCCGTTCTTACGCATATATATTCCGTTCTTACACATATATATTCAGTTCTTACACATATATATTCAGTTCTTATACATATATATTCAGTTCTTATACATATATATTCAGTTCTTACACATATATATTCCGTTCCTACGCATATTATATTCCAATCTTACGCATATATATTCAGTTCTTACACATATATTCAGTTCTTACACATGTATATTCAGTTCTTAACACATATATATTTAATTCTAACACATATATATTCAGTTCTTACACATATATATTCAGTTCTCACACATATATATTCAGTTTTTACACATATATATTCAGTACTGACAAATATATATTCCGTTCTTACGCATATATATTCAGTTCTTACGCATATATTCAGTTCTACGCATATATAGTTTCCGGTCTTACGCATATATATTCATTTCTTAGGCATATATATTCCGTACTTACACATATATATTCAGTTCTTACACATATATATTCAGTTCTTACACATATATATTCAGTTCTTACACATATATATTCCGTTCTTACGCATATATATTCAGTTCTTACACATATATTCAATTCTTACACATATATTCAGTTCTTACACATATATATTTAGTTCTTACTCATATATATTCCGTTCTTACACATATATATTCAGTCTTACACATATATATTCAGTTCTTACACATATATATTCAGTTCTTGCACATATATATTTAGTTCTTACACATATATATTCAGTTCTTATACATATATATTTAGTTCTTACTCATATATATTCCATTCTTACGCATATATATTCCGTTCTTACACAATATATATTCAGTTTGTTACACATATATATTTAGTTCTTACTCATATATATTCCATCTTACGCATATATATTCCGTTCTTACACATATATATTCAGTTCTTACACATATATATTCCGTTTTTACGCATATATTCAGTTCTTACGCATATATTCAGTTCTTACGCATATATACTCCGTTCTTACACATATATATTCAGTTCTTACACATATATATTCAGTTTCTTACACATATATATATTTAGTTCTTACAAGTATATATTCAGTTCTTACACATATATATTTCAGTTCTTTAAGCATATATATTCCGTTCTTACGTATATATATTCCGTTCTTACGCATATATATTCAGTTCTGTTACACATATATATTCCGTTGTTAAGCATATATATTCGTTCTTACGCATATATATTCCGTTCTTACTCATATATATTCCGTTCTTACGCATAAATATTCCGTTTTTACGCATATATATTCCGTTCTTACGCATATATATTCCGTTCTTATCCATATATATTCCGTTCTTAGGCATATATTTTCCGTTCTTACGCATATATATTCAGTTTCTTACACATATATATTCAGTTCTTACACATATATATTCAATTCTTACACATATATATTCAGTTCTTACACATATATATTCAGTTCTTACTCATATATATTCAGTTTTTACACATATATATTCAGTACTGACAAATATATTCCGTTCTTACGCATATATATTCAGTTCTTACGCATATATTCAGTTCTTACAGCATATATATTCCGTTCTTACGCATATATATTCAGTTCTTACGCATATATATTCGATTCTTACAGCATATATATTCAGTTCTTACACATATAAATTCAGTTCTTACACATATATATTCAGTTCTTACACATATATATTCAGTTCTTACACATATATATTACATTCTTACGCATATATATTCAGTTCTTACAAATATATATTCAGTTCTTACACATATATTCAGTTCTTACACATATATATTCAGTTCTTACACATATATATTCCGTTCTTACACATATATATTCAGTTCTTACACATATATATTCAGTTCTTACACATATGTATTCAGTTCTTACGCATACATATTCCGTTCTTACTCATATATATTCAGATCTTACGCATATTTATTCAGTTCTTTCGCATATATATTCTGTTCCTACGCATATATATTCCGTTCTTACGCATATATATTCAGTTCTTACGCATATATATTCCGTTCTTACGCATATATATTCAGTTCTTACGCATATATATTCAGTTCTTTCGCATATATATTCAGTTCTTACTCATATATATTCCGTTCTTACGCATATATATTCAGTTCTTACACATATATATTCAGTTCTTACACATATATATTCCGTTCTTACGCATATATATTCCATTCTTACGCATATATATTCAGTTCTTACTCATATATATTCCGTTCTTACGCATTTATTTTCAGTTTTTACGCATATATATTCAGTTCTTACACATATATATTCAGTTCTTATACATATATATTCAGTTCTTACACATATATATTCAGTTCTTACACATATATATTCCGTTCTTACGCATATATATTCCGATCTTACGCATATATATTCAGTTCTTACACATATACATTCAGTTCTTACACATATATATTCAGTTCTTACACATATATATTCAGTTCTTACACATATATATTCCGTTCTTACGCATATATATTCAGTTCTAACACATATATATTCAGTTCTTACACATATATTCAGTTCATACACATATATATTCAGTTCTTAACATATATATTTAATTCTTACACATATATATTCAGTTCTTACACATATATATTCAGTGCATACACATATATATTCAGTTTTTACACATATATATTCAGTTGTAACACATATATATTCAGTTCTTACTCATATATATTCCGTTCTTACGCATATATATTCCGTTCATATATTCAGTTCTTACACATATATATTCAGTTCTTATACATATATATTCAGTTCTTATACATTATATATTCAGTTCTTACACATATATATTCCGTTCCTACGCATATATATTCCAATCTTACGCATATATATTCAGTTCTTACACATATTTTCAGTTCTTACAAATGTATATTCAGTTCTTACACATATATATTAATTCTAACACATATATATTCAGTTCTTACACATATATATTCAGTTCTCACACATATATATTCAGTTTTTACACATATATATTCAGTACTGACAAATATATATTCCGTTCTTACGCATATATATTCAGTTCTTACGCATATATTCAGTTCTTACGCATATATATTCCGGTCTTACGCATATATATTCATTTTTTAGGCATATATATTCCGTACTTACAACATATATATTCAGTTCTTACACATATATATTCAGTTCTTACACATATATATTCAGTTCTTACACATATATATTCCGTTCTTACGCATATATATTCAGTTCTTACACATATATTCAATTCTTACACATATATTCAGTTCTTACACATATATATTTAGTTCTTACTCATATATATTCCGTTCTTACACATATATATTCAGTTTCTTACACATATATATTCAGTTCTTACACATATATATTCAGTTCTTGCACATATATATTCAGTTCTTACCCATATATATTCCGTTCTTACGCATAATATATTCCCGTTCTTAACACATATATATTCCGTTCTTACTCATATATATTCCGTTCTTACGCATATATATTCCGTTCTTACCCTTATATATTCCGTTCTTAGGCATATATGTTCCGTTCTTACGCATATATATTCAGTTGTTACTCATATACATTCAATTCTTACACATATATATTCAGTTCTTACACATATATATTCAGTTGTTACACATATATATTCAGTTTTTACACATATATATTCAGTTCTTGACAAATATGTATTCCGTTCTTACGCATATATATTCAGTTCTTACGCATATATTCAGTTCTTACGCATATATATTCAGTTATTACGCATATATATTCCGATTTTACGCATATATATTCAGTCTTACACATATACAATCAGTTCTTACACATATATATTCAGTTCTTACACATATATATTTAGTTCTTACTCATATATATTCCATTCTTACGCATATATATTCCGTTCTTACACATATATATTCAGTTCTTACACATATATATTTAGTTCTTACTCATATATATTCCATTCTTACGCATATATATTCCGTTCTTACACATATATATTCAGTTCTAACACATATATATTCAGTTCTTACACATATATATTCAGTTCTTACACATATATATTCAGTTCTTACACATATATATTCAGTTCTTACACATATATATTCCGTTCTTACGCATATATATTCAGTTCTTACACATATATATTTAGTTCTTACACATATATATTCAGTTCTTATACATATATATTTAGTTCTTACTCATATATATTCCATTCTTACGCATATATATTCCGTTCTTACACATATATATTCAGTTCTTACACATATATATTTAGTTCTTACTCATATATATTCCATTCTTACGAATATATATTCCGTTCTTACACATATATATTCAGTTCTTACACATATATATTCCGTTTTTACGCATATATTCAGTTCTTACGCATATATTCAATTCTTACGCATATATAATCCGTTCTTTACACATATATATTCAGTTCTTACACATATAATATTCAGTTCTTACACATATATATATTTAGTTCTTACAAGTATATATTCAGTTCTTACACTTATATATTCAGTTCTTAAGCATATATATTCCGTTCTTACGTATATATATTCCGTTCTTACGCATATATATTCAGTTCTTACACATATATATTCGTTCCTAAGCATATATATTCCGTTCTTACGCATATATATTCCGTTCTTACTGATATATATTCCGTTCTTACGCATAAATATTCCGTTTTTACGCATATATATTCCGTCTTTACGCATATATATTCCGTTCTTATCCATATATATTCCGTTCTTAGGCATATATATTCCGTTCTTACGCATATATATTCAGTTCTTACACATATATATTCAGTTCTTACACATATATATTCAATTCTTACACATATATATTCAGTTCTTACACATATATATTCAGTTCTTACACATATATATTCAGTTTTTACACATATATATTCAGTACTGACAAATATATATTCCGTTCTTTACGCATATATATTCAGTTCTTACGCATATATTCAGTTCTTACGCATATATATTCAGTTCTTACGCATATATATTCCGTTCTTACGCATATATATTCCGGATCTTACGCATATATATTCAGTTCTTACACATATACATTCAGTTCTTACACATATATATTCAGTTCTTACACATATATATTCAGTTCTTACACATATATATTACGTTCTTACGCATATATATTCAGTTCTTACAAATATATATTCAGTTCTTACACATATATTCAGTTCTTACACATATATATTCAGTTCTTACACATATATATTCCGTTCTTACACATATATTTTCAGTTCTTACACATATATATTCAGTTCTTACACATATGTATTCAGTTCTTACGCATACATATTCCGTTCTTACTCATATATATTCAGATCTTACGCATATTTATTCAGTTCTTTCGCATATACATTCAGTTCCTACGCATATATATTCCGTTCTTACGCATATATATTCAGTTCTTACGCATATATATTCCGTTCTTACGCATATATATTCAGTTCTTACGCATATATATTCAGTTCTTTCGCATATATATTCAGTTCTTACTAATATATATTCCGTTCTTACGCATATATATTCAGTTCTTACACATATATATTCAGTTCTTACACATATATATTCCGTTCTTACGCATATATATTCCATTCTTACGCATATATATTCCATTCTTACGCATATATATTCCGTTCTTACGCATTTATTTTCAGTTTTTACGCATATATATTCAGTTGTTACACATATATATTCAGTTCTTACTCATATATATTCCGTTCTTACGCATATATATTCCGTTCTTACACATATATATTCAGTTCTTAAACATATATATTCAGTTCTTATACATATATATTCAGTTCTTACAAATATATATTCAGTTCTTACACATATATATTCCGTTCTTACGCATATATATTCCGTTCTTACGCATATATATTCAGTTCTTACACATATACATTCAGTTCTTACACATATATATTCAGTTCTTACACATATATATTCAGTTCTTACACATATATATTCCGTTCTTACGCATATATATTCAGTTCTAACACATATATATTCAGTTCTTACACATATATTCAGTTCATACACATATATATTCAGTTCTTAACATATATATTTAATTCTTACACATATATATTCAGTTCTTACACATATATATTCAGTTCTTACATATATATATTCAGTTTTTACACATATATTTTCAGTTGTTACACATATATATTCAGTTCTTACTCATATATATTCCGTTCTTACGCATATATATTCCGTTCTTACACATATATATTCAGTTCTTACACATATATATTCAGTTCTTATACATATATATTCAGTTCTTATACATATATATTCAGTTCTTACACATATATATTCCGTTCTTACGCATATATATTCCGATCTTAAGCATATATATTCAGTTCTTACACATATACATTCAGTTCTTACACATATATATTCAGATCTTACAAATATATGTTCCGTTCTTACGCATATATATTCAATTCTTACGCATATATTCAGTACTTACGCATATATATTCAGTTCTTACACATATATATTCAGTTCTTACAGATATATTTTCAGTTCTTACACATATATATACAGTTATTACACATATATATTCAGTTCTTACACATATATATTCTGTTCTTACGCATATATTCCGTTCTTACGCATATATATTCAGTTCTTACGCATATATATTCAGTTCTTACGCATATATTCAGTTCTTACGCATAGATATTCCGTTCTTAAGCATATATATTCCGTTCTTACGCATATATATTCCGTTATTACGCATATATATTCAGTTCTTAGGCATATGTATTCCGTTCTTACGCATATATATTCAGTTCTTACACATATATATTCAGTTCTTACACATATATATTCAGTTCTTACACATATATATTCAGTTCTTACACATATATATTCTGTTCTTACACATATATATTCAGTTCTTACGCATATATATTCCGGTCTTACGCATATATATTCATTTCTTACGCATATATATTCCATTCTTACCCATATATATTCAGTTCTTAGGCATATATATTCCGTTCTTACGCATATATATTCAGTTCTTACACATATATATTGAGTTCTTACACATATATATTTAGTTCTTACTCATATATATTCCATTCTTACGCATATATATTCCGTTCTTACACATATATATTCAGTTCTTACACATATATATTCCGTTTTTACGCATATATTCAGTTCTTACGCATATATTCAGTTCTTACGCATATATACTCCGTTCTTACACATATATATTCAGTTCTTACACTATATATATTCAGTTCTTACACATATATATTCAGTTCTTAAGCATATATATTCCGTTCTTACGTATATATATTCCGTTCTTATGCATATATATTCAGTTCTTACACATATATATTCCGTTCTTAAGCATATATATTCCGTTCTTACGCATATATATTCCGTTCTTGCTCATATATATTCCGTTCTTACGCATAAATATTCCGTTTTTACGCATATATATTCCGTTCTTACGCATATATATTCCGTTCTTATCCATATATATTCCGTTCTTAGGCATATATATTCCGTTCTTACGCATATATATTCAGTTCTTACACATATATATTCAGTTCTTACACATATATATTCAATTCTTACACATATATATTCAGTTCTTACACATATATATTCAGTTCTTACACATATATATTCAGTTTTTACACATATATATTCAGTACTGACAAATATATATTCCGTTCTTACGCATATATATTCAGTTCTTACGCATATATTCAGTTCTTACGCATATATATTCAGTTCTTACGCATATATATTCCGTTCTTACGCATATATATTCCGATCTTACGCATATATATTCAGTTCTTACACATATATATTCAGTTCTTACACATATATATTCAGTTCTTACACATATATATTCAGTTCTTACACATATATATTACATTCTTACGCATATATATTCAGTTCTTACAAATATATATTCAGTTCTTACACATATATTCAGTTCTTACACATATATATTCAGTTCTTACACATATATATTCCGTTCTTACACATATATATTCAGTTCTTACACATATATATTCAGTTCTTACACATATGTATTCAGTTCTTACGCATACATATTCCGTTCTTACTCATATATATTCAGATCTTACGCATATTTATTCAGTTCTTTCGCATATATATTCAGTTCCTACGCATATATATTCCGTTCTTACGCATATATATTCAGTTCTTACGCATATATATTCCGTTCTTACGCATATATATTCAGTTCTTACGCATATATATTCAGTTCTTTCGCATATATATTCAGTTCTTACACATATATATTCAGTTCTTACACATATATATTCCGTTCTTACGCATATATATTCCATTCTTATGCATATATATTCAGTTCTTACTCATATATATTCCGTTCTTACGCATTTATTTTCAGTTTTTACGCATATATATTCAGTTCTTACACATATATATTCAGTTCTTATACATATATATTCAGTTCTTACACATATATATTCAGTTCTTACACATATATATTCCGTTCTTACGCATATATATTCCGATCTTACGCATATATATTCAGTTCTTACACATATACATTCAGTTCTTACACATATATATTCAGTTCTTACACATATATATTCAGTTCTTACACATATATATTCCGTTCTTACGCATATATATTCAGTTCTAACACATATATATTCAGTTCTTACACATATATTCAGTTCATACACATATATATTCAGTTCTTAACATATATATTTAATTCTTACACATATATATTCAGTTCTTACACATATATATTCAGTTCTTACACATATATATTCAGTTTTTACACATTTATATTCAGTTGTAACACATATATATTCAGTTCTTACTCATATATATTCCGTTCTTACGCATATATATTCCGTTCTTACACATATATATTCAGTTCTTACACATATATATTCAGTTCTTATACATATATATTCAGTTCTTATACATATATATTCAGTTCTTACACATATATATTCCGTTCCTACGCATATATATTCCAATCTTACGCATATATATTCAGTTCTTACACATATATTCAGTTCTTACACATATATATTCAGTTCTTACACATATATATTACATTCTTACGCATATATATTCAGTTCTTACAAATATATATTCAGTTCTTACACATATATTTTCAGTTCTTACACATATATACAGTTCTTACACATATATATTCAGTTCTTATACATATATATTCAGTTCTTACGCATATATTCCGTTCTTACGGATATATATTCAGTTCTTACGCATATATATTCAGTTCTTACGCATATATTTAGTTCTTACGCATAGATATTCCGTTCTTACGGATATATATTCCGTTCTTACGCATATATTTTCCGTTCTTACGCATATATATTCAGTTCTTACACATATATATTCAGTTCTTACACATATATATTCAGTTCTAACACATATATATTCAGTTCTTACACATATATATTCAGTTCTTACACATATATATTCAGTTCTTACGCATATATATTCCGGTCTTACGCATATATAATCATTTCTTACGCATATATATTCCGTTCTTACGCATAAATATTCAGTTCTTAGGCATATATATTCCGTTCTTACGCATATATATTCAGTTCTTACACATATATATTCAGTTCTTACACATATATTCAGTTTTTACACATGTATATTCAGTTCTTACACATATATATTCAATTCTTACACATATATATTCAGTTCTTACACATATATATTCAGTTATCACACATATATATTCAGTTTTTACACATATATATTCAGTACTGACAAATATATATTCCGTTCTTACGCATATATATTCAGTTCTTACGCATATATTCAGTTCTTACGCATATATATTCAGTTCTTACGCATATATGTACAGTTCTAACACATATATATTCAGTTCTTACGCATATATATTCATTTATTACGCATATATTCAGTTCTTACGCATATATATTCAGTTCTTACACATATATATTCAGTACTTACACATATATATTCAGTTCTTACACATATATATTCAGTTTTTACACATATATATTCAGTTCTGACAAATATATATTCCGTTCTTACGCATATATATTCAGTTCTTACGCATATATTCAGTTCTTACGCATATATATTCAGTTATAACGCATATATATTCCGATTTTACGCATATATATTCAGTTCTTACACATATACATTCAGTTCTTACACATATATATTCAGTTCTTACCCATATATATTCAGTTCTTACACATATATATTCCGTTCTTACGCATATATATTCAGTTCTTACATATATATTTTCAGTTCTTACACATATATTCAGTTCTTACACATGTATATTCCGTTCTTACACATATATATTCAGTTCTTACACATATATATTCAGTTCTTACTCATATATATTCCATTCTTACGCATATATATTCCGTTCTTACATATATATAGTCAGTTCTTACACATATATATTCAGTTCTTACACATATATATTCAGTTCTTAGACATATATATTCAGTTCTTACCCATATATATTCCGTTCTTACGCATATATATTCCGTTCTTACGCATATTTATGCCGTTTTTAAGCATATATTCAGTTCTTACGCATATATTCAGTTCTTACGCATATATACTCCGTTCTTACACATATATATTCAGTTCTTACACATATATATTCAGTTCTTACACATATATATTCAGTTCTTACACATATATATTCAGTTCTTACACATATATATTCAGTTCTTACAAATATATGTTCCGTTCTTACGCATATATATTCAGTTCTTACTCATATATTCAGTTCTTACGCATATATATTCAGTTCTTACACATATATATTCAGTTCTTACACATATATTTTCAGTTCTTACACATATATATACAGTTCTTACACATATATATTCAGTTCGTACACATATATATTCAGTTCTTACGCATATATTCCGTTCTTACGCATATATATTCAGTTCTTACGCATATATATTCAGTTCTTACGCATATATTCAGTTCTTACGCATAGATATTCCGTTCTTACGGATATATATTCCGTTCTTACGCATATATATTCCGTTCTTACGCATATATATTCAGTTCTTACACATATATATTCAATTCTTACACATATATATTCAGTTCTTACACATATATATTCAGTTCTTACACATATATATTCAGTTTTTACACATATATATTCAGTACTGACAAATATATATTCCGTTCTTACGCATATATATTCAGTTCTTACGCATATATTCAGTTCTTAAGCATATATATTCAGTTCTTACGCATATATATTCCGTTCTTACGCATATATATTCCGATCTTACGCATATATATTCAGTTCTTACACATATAAATTCAGTTCTTACACATATATATTCAGTTCTTACACATATATATTCAGTTCTTACACATATATATTACATTCTTACGCATATATATTCAGTTCTTACAAATATATATTCAGTTCTTACACATATATTCAGTTCTTACACATATATATTCAGTTCTTATACATAGATATTCCGTTCTTACACATATATATTCAGTTCTTACACATATATATTCAGTTCTTACACATATGTATTCAGTTCTTACGCATACATATTCCGTTCTTACTCATATATATTCAGATCTTACGCATATTTATTCAGTTCTTTCGCATATATATTCCGTTCCTACGCATATATATTCCGTTCTTACGCATATATATTCAGTTCTTACGCATATATATTCCGTTCTTACGCATATATATTCCGTTCTTACACATATATTCAGTTCTTACACATGTTTATTCAGTTCTTACACATATATATTCAATTTTTACACATATATATTCAGTTCTTACACATATATATTCAGTTCTCACACATATATATTCAGTTTTTACACATATATATTCAGTACTGACAAATATATATTCCGTTCTTACGCATATATATTCAGTTCTTACACATATATTCAGTTCTTACGCATATATATTCAGTTCTTACGCATATATATACAGTTCTAACACATATATATTCAGTTCTTACGCATATATATTCAGTTCTTACGAATATATTCAGTTCTTACGCATATATATTCAGTTCTTACACATATATATTCAGTTCTTACACATATATATTCAGTTCTTACACATATATATTCAGTTCTTACGCATATATATTCCGTTCTTACGCATCTATATTCCGTTCTTACGCATATATATTCATTTCTTACACATATATATTCCGTTCTTACATATATATATTCTTACAAATATATATTCAGTTCTTACGCATATATATACAGTTCTAACACATATATATTCAGTTCTTACGCGAATATATTCCGTTCTTACGCATATATATTCCGATCTTACGCATATATATTCAGTTCTTACACATATACATTCAGTTCTTACACATATATATTCAGTTCTTACACATATGTGTTCAGTTCTTAGGCATATATATTCCATTCTTACGCATATATATTGAGTTCTTACACATATATATTCAGTTCTTACACATATATATTCCGTTCTTACGCATCTATATTCCGTTCTTACGCATATATATTCCGTTCTTACGCATATATATTCAGTTCTTAGGCATATATATTCCGTTATTACGCATATATATTCAGTTCTTAGGCATATATATTCCGTTCTTAAGCATATATATTTCGTTCTTACGCATATATATTCAGTTCTTACACATATATATTCAGTTCTTACACATATATAATCAGTTCTTACACATATATATTCCGTTCTTACACATATATATTCAGTTCTTACGCATATATATTCCGGTCTTACGCATATATATTCATTTCTTACGCATATATATTCCGTACTTACGCATATATATTCAGTTCTTAGGCATATATATTCCGTACTTACGCATATATATTCAGTTCTTACACATATATATTCAGTTCTTTACACATATATATTCAGTTCTTATGCATATATATTCAGTTCTTACACATATATATTCAGCTGTTACTCATATATATTCAGTTCTTACACATATATATTCAGTTCTTACACATATATATTCAGTTCTTACACATATATATTCCGTTCGTACGCATATATATTCAGTTCTTACACATATATTCAGTTCTTACACATATATATTCAGTTCTTACACATATATATTTAGTTCTTACTCATATATATTCCATTCTTACGCATATATATTCCGTTCTTACACATATATATTCAGTTCTTACACATATATATTCAGTTCTTACACATATATATTCTGTTCTTACACATATATATTCAGTTCTTACGCATATATATTCCGGTCTTACGCATATATATTCATTTCTTACGCATATATATTCCATTCTTACCGATATATATTCAGTTCTTAGGCATATATATTCCGTTCTTACGCATATATATTCAGTTCTTACACATATATTGAGTTCTTACACATATATATTCAGTTCATACGCATATATATTCAGTTCTTACACATATATATTCAGCTCATACACATATATATTCAGTTCTTACACATATATATTCAGTTCTTACACATATATATTCAGTTCTTACACATATATATTCCGTTCTTACGCATATATATTCAGTTCTTACACATATATATTTAGTTCTTACACATATATATTCAGTTCTTTATACATATATATTTAGTTCTTACTCATATATATTCCATTCTTACGCATACATATTCCGTTCTTACACATATATATTCAGTTCTTACACATATATATTTAGTTCTTACTCATATATATTCCATTCTTACGCATATATATTCCGTTCTTACACATATATATTCAGTTCTTACACATATATATTCCGTTTTTACGCATATATTCAGTTCTTACGCATATATTCAGTTCTTACGCATATATACTCCGTTCTTACACATATATATTCAGTTCTTACACATATATATTCAGTTCTTACACATATTTATATTTAGTTCTTACAAGTATATATTCAGTTCTTACACATATATATTCAGTTCTTAAGCATATATATTCCGTTGTTACGTATATATATTCCGTTCTTACGCATATATATTCAGTTCTTACACATATATATTCCGTTCTTAAGCATATATATTCCGTTCTTACGCATATATATTCCGTTCTTACT